>KN472579.1:0-13988 GCA_000787095.1 Periophthalmodon schlosseri
GAATAATCACCACACATTTTCTTCAGTGTATGTTTTGACTACGAACATTCTTATTGTCCTATACTGAGACAAATCCTCTTACCTGCATTTCCAGCAGAGAGCTTGGGCTTGGTGTCAGTTTGCCGTATATTGGGACTTGTCCAACCTCGGTGACATCCTGTGCTCCAGGGATGGTCCCGTCTCCGCGCTCTTCTTGGCTAGACCCTGTGAGCAGGTCCTGTCCTGACAAATCCACTCTGTGCACCTCCTCCGCATCCCTCTGGACCTGCGCCTGCCCCTGGTCGGCTTGCTGATGGACCCGAGCACCGCGGCACTCCTGACAGCCACTCTTCAGCTTGTTCACCTGCTCTTTGAGGCTCTGCAGCTCCTTCATAGTTTTCTCCAGCAGTCTGAACTGCTTAGGCATCTGGATGGTGAGAGGAGGCAAGGTGAGGTGATAGGGACAGTCCTCTTGGTCCTCAGAGGTCCCACAGTGGCTTGAGGGGCGTAGTTTAATGGGACAAGAGGCTGAAGTCCCAGACTCCGATCCCAAAGCATATGCTCCCCGAACGTCCCATCTCTGGTGCGCATTGACGGGGAAGTCCGCTGCCCGACTGCTGCCTGGGACCAGTGCGGCTGTCACCAAGACTGTGACAAAGATGCGGAGCACAAGTGTCCTCATTTTCTTTCGCAAATTGTGTAAAAGTTAACCAATCTCCAATAACGTCTCAGCGATGTATTAAGAAGTGTGAGAGTCTGAAAGCGTAGAAATGTAAGTCCAGTGTCCGTATGTTTAAGAGAGAGAGCGCGCGGAGAGCAGTCTGCAAGAGGCAGAGCGCGCTGGGGAACTGCCGCTGCCTCAGATAGCTGTGTCATTAATATCAGGAGGAGAGAGAGAGGCAGGGAGGGAGCGAGGTATGGTGCTGTGGAAGGGAGGGGCACAACTATTGCGTAATGCAAAACACCATATCCCCAGAAAACATGGAGATGCAGGCAGATTATGTGAGAGGGCAGAGAGGGGGGCGAGGGGGAGAGAGGGGAAAGGAGAGAGAGAGGGGAGAGAGGGGGAGAGGTCCACCCGCTGCAGTCAGGTGCCTCTCTGCTCATTTCCCTCAAATGATTCTGTTCAGTGGAACTCTCCACTCCACAGCGCTGAGGCAATGTACTTGTTCTCTTTCCTGTTTTTGTGGTTTGGTGGTTCTGTGTTGTATGACCTTAACCAGATGAGCTATGAACTATACTGAGCAACAGTAGGTTAGGCATAAGAGAGGCGCTATAAATCAATGCAGTACAGTGACTACAGTAGAGGAGAAAGGATGTCACTTTCCCATATTTTTGGTTGTTGGAAGCTTCTTTTTAACTCCATTTCAGCACAGTATTCTAATATGATAAAAGCATTTTGCTGCTCTTTTATGCTGTTGCCTTTCAAATTTTGTAAACTTTTGTACCAGATGCCCTTCCTGTCTCAACCGGCCACATTCTGTGAACTAAGTATATTATGTGTATTTCCCATGGACATTTGTCCTATCTCTGGACCTAATATATCCAAATTCCATAGGAAACATTAAATTGACCTTGTGGATGATTACAATGCTTTTATTTATGGCCCCTGTGATTACTAATATTACAGTAATTATGGTTTTGTTTAGTCAAGCTTTTAATGAGATTTCAACATTAATAAATTTCCCATTTCAATTATGTTTGTGTTGAAATAGATAATTAGTCAAAGTATTAGTCATTGAAATACAGTACATTTGCCCATGATGCAAGTGTGGTATGGCTTTGTGATGTACTCAGAGGCTTCCTGTTATTACGACAGGCTTGTAGTAAATCTTGGTGAACAAATGCTATATGTTATTCTGCTCATATTAACTTGGACTGTATTTATTTGAATTAGGACAGTGCATATTAATCAATGTGTCAGCAAGCAGCTTCAACATAAATATGGAGATAGCACAATAGCTGAATTTCATCTGTTGTCTTAAGGCAAAAAAAAGGGTAAACATTCAACTAGACATGACGACGCATCTAAGACATAGCAAGGAAATGGAGACTATTTACAGTAAAAACAGCAGCCAGAAGTTTAAAAAAGCATAAGCTCATCTAAGCATCTATGGGGACGTGACTGGTTCATTTTAAGGGTGGCATCGACTAAAGGAATTCTTGGTCAACTAAAGACATAACCTGTCGATCATTTAGTCGACTAAAAAGGGGGTGTGGCAAAAGCTCAAAACTATTATGTATCTATGTATCTGACTGCTGATTGATAGTCGACTAAAAGGGGCCGTGGCAAAAGCTCTCAAAACAGTTCATTATCTCTATGATCTGACCATGTAACTGCACTTAAAATACTACAACTTCATGTGAGTTCATGCAAAAACGGCTAGAGAAAAGTACTAGGAAAATCCAAATCTTCAGCTAATCCGCTCCCAACCTTCTCTTTTCTGCTGTTGTGCATATAAATCCTTATTATCTAAATAAAATAATTAGACTAACTAATACAAGTTTTGGTCGACTAAGGCACCATCGACCGATTAATCGACTAGATGACTAAAGGTCCTAGTTGGTTTTTAACACATTTTTAATTGATACTTTGCTGCTGATGTCATCAACATTCCCTGGGGGTGTGAAGCTAACTGATGGCACTGCTCTGTCTGAAGTTTTGTGACTCAAGTTAGACTTTAATCTGAGCGTTATTTTAACACAGACTGACCACAAACAACTGGCTGTTTGTTAGCGTGTGCATTGTGTCACCATGGTAACTGCTGAAATTTCTGCCATAGACATAAATGAAGACCCCCCCTTCCCCCCAGTGTGGTGTCACTGCAAAGTGTCAATAACTTTTTAAAGGTTGAGCAGTTTCTGATTTGCTGTGGCAGGATATTCCATAATTTCCTTCCTCTGATAGACACCACCAAAGCTGATCTTTACTTTCATAACCAACTGTAGACGGTTAATATTTCATTGACAGAATTTCTCTGACATCTTGAGTCATATTTTCAGAGAGGCAGCACAGTTTCAGATAATTGAACTCATCCTCACAAGTGGCTGTGTGCCCTGATGGAGGAATCCGGCACAAAAGAAAATACAGAGACACAAAAACCTCCCATAACAAAGCGATTCAATCTCGCTGTTGGCTCAACTTCAATTCCAGCAGTCAATATGAGGACATGAACACATACAAAGAGCGGTGGCGGTCCTCTCCATCACACAGTGCACCCTGCGTCCTATACAGAGAGCCAGTCATTATTTTTCTCCCCGAGGTGCAGGGTATTAAAGTCTACAGCTGCTGCTCGGCCCACCCTTCACATATTTTATGCACAGGTCTGCAGTGCTAATATTTTACACCAGCGCTTGAGGCAGTAAGACAGGTGTGTATGCTCCCCCTGCTCCTGTTGTGGTCCACACCTTCCAATGATTGTGCCAGCGTCACATATAAAATACAGGCTGCTCTCTGAGTGAAGTTTCCGCCTGAAATGTTTTGGTGAAGCTTTGGAGAGTTTTGAGACAGGTTTTAAAAGTTTGAATTGAATAAATTCTGGCAAAATGTCCATCACACTGGTTTGGATTGACATCTTTGTTTGAAGAAAATATAAAAAACGAAATGTGTATTACTTTAGAAAGCTAGATGTAAAATCACACATAAATGTAAGATAAAATGAGTGTTAAGTTATACGATTATTAAATACAGTTAACATTAAGACCTGGATATTGCAAGTACCTCACGATACCCCGATATATATAGAGTCCACAATACAATACATATGTCAACACTCGCATATCCCAAAAAATAGTCTTAAAAAGTGATGTATTTACCATGGACAGTAACAAAATGCATTGGAATTTCATGTTGTCAATGCCGTTTATATCAGAACACAATGAATTTATGAATGAGTCATTGCATCAGCTCAGCAGCCTTAAGCCTTAATGCAGTTGTCAGCAGGTAGTTCAGTTGTGTAACTCGACAATTTGAGTAACTCGACAATTTTTAATGAATTTAAGTACTAGTAGTAACGTATTAATGTTGTATTAGTTTTATAGATAAATGTCCATTAACGTGCTGTAATTGGAGATAAGGGTAGGCACAATAAACTTCAGCTTTTGCCTAGATCCTGGTCATTGACTTACTTTATTGTTTGATTTGATTGTAAGGTTCTCATACTGAATGTTTTGTTTTATGGGCATCATACTGAATATAATGCATGTTGACTATACTGAGTTATACATTGACCAAACAAAAATGAAATGAAAAATGAAAGTAGTTTAAAAGTATCAAGATGCGCATCTTTGTATCGATAGGGTATTTTTGCTGCATCAACATTTTCAGTGCAACTATAATTAACATTACAACTGTAGTTAACTAAATAGATTCTGAGTTGTGCTCACTTCCAAAACAATTTAGTATCTCTATGATCTGACGATGCCTCTGCTCCTAACAGCGCTCCCAAGATGCGATCATAACTATGCATACAGTACAGTAAACACCATCTTGTAAAAAAAGACTAAAGTTATGATTCACTCCCAAAACTCCAGTTGCCTCACTCCATACCTTCTCATTTCTGTTGTTCATAATCTAAGTAAATAATTGTTGATAACAATGTTGGTCAACCAAAACATTAATTAATTGACTTAAGGCCTACTATAGCCCTACTTAACATAAACAAAATATACTGCCTGTTGCCATTTTTTACTTTGGTGTTGGCAACTGTCAACGTTACCAAATGTTTATTGTCAAACCTCCCATTACTTTACATTGCAGACTTATTTGAATGCACCAGTTCGCCTCAAGTATTAATTATTTAGCCCCAAGTATTAATTATAGTTGACGAGGATCTTCCAAGATGCACTTAAGCGATAATCACACATTTTGTTGTTGCTGTGTGACCACGGGTGAATGCTAATGCACACTTACTGAAAACATTAGAATAAATCACATTAACAACCACTGTAATCTACATGATTCGCTGCGGTCATATCTCCGTCCCTTTCAGCCCTTGGGACGTGCCAGGCTTGTGTAGTTATTTGAAACAATAGCTAGATAAATAGAATAATGGGCTAAATCTCAAAACAGGATCGCACCAAAAAAAACATGTTTGAAGTCAGGCAGAGATACAGCCGCCATATGTGTGTGTGCATACAATCATTGGGCGGGGATTTATCACATTGTGGGGACTAAAATCTCACACACTCACTATGGGGGACCAGCCTCCTTTATTGGGACAAAAAATCATTTATTATTAGATCAACAATATGGTTTGAAATGAGGAGGTTAATTAGGTTAAGGTTAGGGTTTAAGTGCCTGTGTCTGTGTAGTTAAAAATCGTATCCTATGGGTCTTATCCTTAAGAATTACCCATACAGTGACGGCAAAACTCCGATCTGGCCTTGGAAAGTTCTGAAATGTGCTTATAAACTCATCTTGGTGAATAATTGTGATGGTTATGAATTGATAAGATTAGGAATAATTTTGGACTTCGCCTTTTAGGTTAGGCAAGTCGTAACTGGTTATCGAATCAGTCTCCAGGAAACGAATGTAAGCCGATGTCCCCCAAAACGATGAAAACCCAACATATATGCTGGTGTGTGTGTGTTCACTGCCATTAGATTACCTGCTACACAACGTGACCCTAGATATCCCGAAAGGCTGCAGCTGGTGATACAGACAAGCCTATTCCTCATTACTTCCCCCCCGACTCCAGTGCCCTGCCTCTGAAGATAAGAAGGGAACAACACCTGTCCTCTACTTCTATCACCCACAAACCCCACAAACTAAACTACTCGCCCGGCCAGACGTATCCGAAAACAAGCCCAGACGTAATTTCACCTCTTTCAAAGTCCCTGACCTGTTCACTGCCCTGTCTGCTTTACTCTTTACCATGTTTCATCAAGTTTATCTCTGTTCTTTAATACTTTAAACCCCAATAGCTGCAGCCTAACTGGTTACACAACAAATAGTTTATTAAGAATGTTTCAGGTTTAGTAACTACTTAATTAATACCCTAACCCCTTAAAGATGTTATTGCTGTGTGCCTGGAATGTTCCACAATACAGCATTTAATTACCATTATTTCCATTACTAAGAAATACCTTTAAAAATGCGGATTCTTATTATGATTTGACCTGTAACATTGCTTGGTGGCGTCAACTGCTTGTCTCCAAGGAGATAGATAAGTTTAATGCCATACTGTGAAACATTTCAGACAAAGTACTAATGTGTCCATAGAGACAAGCAAGTAGCAGGCCCTCAACCTGAAAAGTTACGTAATGCATGGTTAAGTAGTTACTAAGCATAAATCATAATCTTAATAAACTATTTGTTCATCATGAATTAAATTTGTTCATGGTAATTAAGGTGCAGTTATTATAAAGTGGTACTTCTAAAGTTATCTTTCTGTTATTTCTCATTGGTTCATTCACCGTTTTTGTTGTAGATACATGGACTGTTTTTGCAACGATAAGGTGTTCTGATGATGGGTGATATGAGGTAGGGATTATTCAGCATAACTTTGGATGGTTTTAGAGGACATCGAGGGCATCTGGGAGTTGAGTTGTATTGCATGCCAGCACACTTTACCATTTGTTACAATTTAAGTCCAAAAGTACATTACAGTAAAACTAAAAGCCATTATTTGTCACAAAGTTTAGACTCTTAATAATCTCAAATTATTTTTATGGTCTCTGGTGATTTAGTTTTCATCTCTTGAAACTTAATTTAGCCTCTCAACAATATTACACTAAAATGCTTACAGGTCAGAATAGAATAGAATAGAATCTATAGCTGTACCTGCATCTATGCTTGCTTATTGAATAGTTGTATTTCCTGAAAAATGAAAAAGAAGATTCTCAGACCTAGGGTTTTCTAATATTATTTCTTTTCCTATAACGACAGCTGTGGATCTGAGGAATGGATTGAAACTGTACTGTAGTTGTCATTATACTAAAATTTTAAACTGATTTCGATACCAAGGAAAAGGCTAAATCCTAACTTCGATCCCACATTGAGGATTTAAAAAACACAAAAAGATAATAGAATGTAATTGTCAACACAGAATTATAATACTTTTTGTAAATATTTCCACATTAGTGCCAAATGAACCATCTCACACTCTGAGGACCTCAGGCACTGGCCACCTATTGGTGCCCAGAGTCAGAACTAAACATGAGGAATCAGCGTTTTAATTTTATGCTACTAAAACCTGCAACAGTGAGACAGGCCTCTACTCTGACATTGTTTAAATCTAGCCTCAAAACGGTTCTGTTTAGCTGTGCATATGACTGACAGGTTTTTATTTTGCACTCTTCTCTTTTAATGTTAATTTTACAATGATTATTTATGTTTTGACTTGTTTGTGTATTGTGTATTTTGATTTTAATGCCTTTCTTATTCTGTAAAGCACTTTGAATTAGAGTACAAATAAACTTGCCTTGCCTTGCCATGTGGTCTTATACTTATAGTTCTGTTGTAGATCAGAACCATTCTAAACCTATTCAGGAAAAGTCAAATTTTGTTGCCTGGGATCCAGAATACACACTTCTTCAATACTTTATGAAGATGTGAGTCTGGTCTCCATTGAATCTCCCCGAGTTCAGATGGGCGTGATTGACAGCTGTATTAGCCAATCAGGGACATGCATGGTCCTCTTGTAAAATCCAAAAAATCAATGGGGGCTGAAAAACTATGCGGATTTCTGCAGAATCAATGAACGGAGCACTAAACACTGTTAATCTGAGGTGAGATAAATTTGATTTTGTTTGTAAATGACCAATGAGCATGATCACGTTTGACCAGGCTTGAGACGCAACGGAGGGCGTTGGGACCAGACTGATATCTGTATAAAAATACAGAGACATATCATTCTGGATTTGCCAGGCAACAAATTTTGTCCTATTTATGTGATTTCCTTCAGTATCGATACTTGCTCAAATTAGTATCTAGTTTTGATACCAGTTTTAGTATTGCTTGGTATCTGCCTATCAATTTTTGACAACCCTAGATGTAGGAAGCAAAACATCATTGAGGATTTGTTGAAAACATATTTAAATGCAAGTACATCTAAAAAAGCTTGAAGGACAGCTGATGAATGGTGGGAAATGTGGATAATAAATTGCATTTGTCAGCAGTATACCGATAAGGTTTTACAAATGTTGGCTCATAAAAACACTTCTAGATCTTCTGTCTAACATGGGGCCATTTATTCCTCACAGTTCTCATTCATTCTGAAATATTCTGGGGTGAAAACAGTTCTCCTGTGTAATGATAATGTTTTTTCTCTTTGTGCATTTCAGCTTTTGTCATCAGGTAAAATCAACGACAATGAAGTGTCCAAAATAATAAACACTTTCAAGCGGCTTCAAGAAGCTCTTAAAAGGTAATACTTTCTCTTATCACTGCTGCTGCCATAGAAATAAAGCCTGGCAGCCTGCCCTATTCGCTTTTGTATTTCATTTGCATGAAATTAATCACACTCAACAATTACAGAACATCTAAAATAGGACAGGTTTTATGTACTATTATATTGTTTTTCTTTGAATATGTATGTAGATGTCATTGGCATCCAAACAATACAATGAAAATATGACTTACTTTTATTCAGATGTTGTTCAAGCCCTGTGTCAATAAAACCTGGCTCAAGACTCATTATAAAGGAAATCCACATTAAGGCTAAACAATTTGGGAAAAAATATCGAATTGTGATTTTTCTGACAATGTTTTACTAGGATTTTGTTCAATGTTCACATTTTAATTTCACTCAGAAGAATTACTAATACTGAATCACATTTCAGAACGTGTTTGTTCAGGTCGACACTAGAGGTTTAGCAGATTTTATACAGAAAAGACAATTTTCTGTCTTACTAATACGATATTTATATTTTTGATTGTGGATGAAATCTACATTTGTTATTCGCAGATCTCACTATAGTAGTTTGACTTTATCTCAACCTTTATGTGTTGTGTTATAGCGCGCAGGAAGCCGAGGTTGCCCTCCTTGGACAGGCCAAGTGTTCTCATGCTGAGCTGGAGAAAGTGCAGGTCAATGTGGAGAGCGCTGAGGAGCAGAGCACTGCTGAGGAGCAGGACAGTGAGGTCATCAAACTGAGACAAGAGATTCTTCAAGCGTACAGCGACGTCAAAGCAGCTGAGGACAGAGATTACCGCACCCAATGTGATCTGCAGTGGTGAGAAAGATACATTGTGTTCAGTTCCTCAGTTCTGTTCAATTAACTGATAGTGTTATCGCCATCACTCACCTATTTCCAGGCAGACATTGGTTTTGGGGAGTTAATATTTGACTTAAAAATAACAAAAAAAACAAGGTAAAATACTTAAATATCCCATAATAGTATGCATAACTTCAAGGAGGCAGCTTGAGCTTTTCATATAATTTTGTGTCTCCATGAAAAACACATAATGCTGTTTTGTTATTTTAGCACACGTTTCAGTAAACCTGTTCATTAAGTACTCATCACTGTGAATAATTAGGATGCCAGGAATGTGCAAACAATTTTCTAACAAAGTGAGAAATAACTTTGTATCGCTAACAGATTTTAAGAATTTTAAGGCAATAAAAATCAGGTACAGTGCCTTTAATTCTATACTCATGCATATTTCTGCTTATACCTACACTTACTTTATACTGTACATCAGGAAGAAGCTCAGGGGACAGAGGTAAGGTAAAACTAAGCACGTAAAGATAGAAATTGTGCAGTGTATTATAGTGATGTAAGCAGGGACACACACAGGAGACAAGTGCCGGTGAACAGCAACATCGGGGACCTAACGCTGAGTAGTGAACTGAGCAGCATCTCCGCACAGATAGTATTGACTTCGGAGGGCGTTTGGGAGACGGGTGAAGGTGAAGGAGCACAAGACACAAACACAGTCTTTTCCACTGTGGCTTGAGAGGTATCTCGTCTGGACTATGTTGTTTTTATACCAGAAATTCAATAAAAACTGAAATACTGAACTGATGAAATCTCATGTATGAGGAATGAAACATCGTAAAGCTAGGATGCTGGGAAAACTTTTCTAGTAGCTAACTCTGCAACACATCTAAAATAATATTTGAACTGCAACTACACAAGAGTTCATTGATTTTAGGAGGTAATGAGTCACAGGTTTCACAGCATATTTACTATGTTTACAAAACTGATGAAACAGAGACAACTGATGAAACAGAGGCACCTCTCCACAGCATCCAACTTCAGCTGACTAATTTCATTTAGAAGGAGCAGCGGCTCTACTCAAAGCTCCTCACTCTATTTTTAGTCTGTACAAATAAGACAAATATTGACTGTAAATGAGTCATGTTATTTTTAGTTTTTATTCTAACCCAAAAAGTATTTATTCACTATTAGCTTGTTGCTTTTCAGATTTAAACACAGATTAAATTATGCTAGTAGTGGTTATGGTACAATATGGTGCATTTCCTATCTGAAAACTGTTATGGAGGAAGTAGAGACATGTAGTACATCTGCTGGTGTAGCTTTGGCTTTCACTTCCCGAACTTTCCACCAACATCAACAGAGTGTCCAAAACTGAAGCACTCCCTGCAGCATGGAAAGTACTGTTTCTCCCCTCACTGTACACTAAGGTCACGGGGAGGTCAGAGCAGGACTGTTAAGCAGCACAATAACACACACTAACATTACATTACAAAATCAAATTCAAAATATCTAACCACTGACTCATACTCAGGTAACTTTAAGGTATTTTTGGCTGTTTCTATGTAAATATAGTTAATTGAAAAATTCAGGCTTGAGTGGTGTTAGGTAAGGTTTATAAGGAGTTAAGTCTTAAGATAGATGTAACAAACAAAACGCTATACGTTTTTCAGTTTACCTAGCAATGGGATTACTACTTAACACACACTTGAAACATCTAATGAGCTTTTGAGGGTATCTGATTGTGTTAAACTCCCACAAATACGCCCAGACTTCTGGAAACATCAAATCAAATAGGAGGAGGAAGTGAATTGGCTGACAATTTGAGAGTCTGGAGGGACCGGTGCTGCACAAAGCATCAGAAGAGAGACGGAAAGCAGTGTAAACATCTTTAATGTTCGTATTAGACCCTATTTACTCAATACTTCAATACTTCACTGGTCTTTAAAGCACTGTTTCTGCTTTCGCCCGCCTGCATTGCATCTTGCTCTGAACTGCCTCTGCAATATGGAGCTACTCAGCAGATAAAGCCACAACCTCACACCAGCGATATGATCTGTAGGACACGGTCGTTTTGCACCGCACACACACCAATGAACAGCAGAAGTAATTGAAATATTACATTGAAATCACTTACATAGCACTCTCCCAGGATGCAGTATGGACAGTTTTCGACAGTGAATGTGCATATTAGATGTGACAATTCTCTGGTCTTTAAACTGTAACTGTTTTAATGCTTCTATAATCTCTTGCACACTTATTTTGCCTTTCCTTTCTTGATATTAAACGAATTGAGGTTTGCACATGACAAGCAGATGCTAGCCTGCAAATATGCTGTTTGAAATCTGCGCCTCCCTTATCTGTGGCCAAATAGATAGAGGGGAATTCAGCACTTTCCGCCACCCACAGCTTTTAGCATTCATGCAGTTTTGCCTGTATATGACTTAATATCCAATATATCAACTTGTCAAGAAGATTAATATAATTTACTGTATGGAATAGTATGCAGCTCGTGAGAGGTCTGATAAGATTTTTCTGTGAGACAAAGCAAAATAAAAATTGTTTCATGCATGTTTTAATAGGCTGCTCAAAAATGTTTGCTACAGGGATTTTAACTACTCATTGAATGATTGATACATATGTTACTTGGGCATTCATAAAGAATTTTCACCATTGTATGTTTTCAAGCTTTCCCTGTTGAATGATACACTTATTCAAAGGCACACTATATTGTTTGTGTCTTAGAAGTCAGATCTCTGGAGAGGTGGCAAGTAAGAATACATATTTTTCAAGCTATTTTTGAGCAATCACACCAATAAATAAATTTTATTGGTTTGATTTTTTTTTATCTGTTAATACGGTGTAGAAAGTTAAATGATAGATATGTTTTGGAAACCTATAGCCTATTGCTGCCTTTATATTCTTTTCTCATTGGCACATCTCTAATCTTTTTTACACCCTACCTACCCACAATATTTTGTCTTCCTGTCTCTAACCTCAGCTCACCCTCTATGCAGGCTCCTGGAGGAGAGGCGGAGTTTGCAGCGCGAGAGCCAGCTTCAGCCCAAACCTGCTGTAAGTTCATCACCGCTGCTCTATCCAGGTCTGGTTTCAGAGGCGCGGATTAAAACTGCAGCAGCCGCCTTCAAAGAGGATAAATATGAGCTCCACTTTTAAGCCTTTGGGTCTAATCCACCAAGACTTGCCGTTTGCAGTTCGATGGCCCTAAAATGTAACATGAAAAACTCATTTCCCAAGTGAATTTTATCAACTATTATATTTCATCAGAGGTTTTGTAAGAGTTATTGAGCAAAACACATAACATTAATTCTAGATAAAATGTAAACAGTGTTGACTATCTATAATTAAAAGGACTGATATTTTCAAGAGACACAGACAGACCAACAAATATGCACTCACACTGAAGATTGGATTTTGCCAATTCACTTAATACTTTGGTTTCTTTATAGAATGAGTGAAGCTAGAATATCAGGCAGAAATGAATAATGACCCCAAATCAGCAGGGAAGTACTGGGATTTGCCAGATCAAAGCTACTAATCAAGAACCATGCTTTTACATACTTCACGACTATTTCTCAAATTACCTCCTAAATTATTAATCTAATTGTAATAAAAAAATTTGAACATTTGAACCTGCTCAGAAATAGAGGTGTAATTGTACACCGTAGGCAAGCCTCTCCTGCTAGACTATGGGCAAGGCACTAATACATGTATATCCATCGTAATAAAGTTGATGAATGTTGCTTTGAAAAGACATTTTAATGTTGTAAATAAATCTGCAGGGCATTTTTTAAATTGAGTAAGTTTTATAATCACCCTGTCAGGAGTTTGCCACAACACGGTAAAGCTTGAGCAGTCAACAGTTACATGAGCAAAAAGCAATAAGCAAGTAATTACAAGTTGAACATTTCTAGGCATAAAAGTCTGTTCTTGGCCATAAATCAGGACCAAATGACAGTCCTCAGGAGCGGTGCATTTAGCGCTGACCAAATGAACAGAATTTGAATTGTGTTATAATTACTGCTCTGGGTCGCAAGTTCAACTGTTTAAAATGCGCCCTGTTACTCACCATTTTGGAAACATTTTGTCCCTGTTCTTTAATTAGTGCAACAACACATGTTCTCGCAACTGTCATCCCTGTAGCATTTTAATACAACCAAAGCAATTATATAAAGAATACATGCATCTATTATTAAGACAACAACATATGGGAGTGTATCTTTAGGCAGATTACATAGCTGAAGTATGCACATTAATAACTAGTAGCAACAAAGTTCAAATTCCTGACTGAAAACAAGTTCAAATCCCTGACTGCGCACTAGGCATGGGACGATATTGAAATTTGGTGTCATGATTATCATGGCCAAAATAATTACGATTAACAGTTATATAGTTTAAAATGTTATGAATATGAATAATTATAATTTTAAGATTATGAATAAATTCCATATTTACACAACTTTTATATAATTGTACTACCATCTAATGGAAAAGATTATGGATCAGTAGCTTTTTTCTACAGATATAATGGTGATTATTTGTTGTGTTGTATTTGTTGTTGTTGTTGGCGATTATCACAATTATATAAAACGTTCCACGAAACGATTATTGTTGACCCTCTTTATCACGATAAACAATATTATTGTTTATTGCCCCATCCCTACTGCAAACAAAGTACCGTTAAGTACATTATGTTTGTGGTGCAACTTTAAACATTACATAAGATTTATCTTATCTTATACCAGATGTTACTGGCAACTAAAGGACTCCACCATGAAACCCATTATATATATTCAAATCCCCATTAGCTGTCACCAAGTCAACAA
>KN472581.1:0-10391 GCA_000787095.1 Periophthalmodon schlosseri
AATGTGTTTTGTGCGATTGGACACGTGCACTTCAGCTGTAAACGCCCCCTGGTTAACAAATGTGCAGTTCAAGTGACAGTAGGAAAAACACGCCAATCTTTCCATTGTGTTTGGATGCATTCACTTACTGTAACAGACAACAGAGAAGACCGAAGACTCTCCACTCCAGTGTGATGAAGGTGCCTCGTGTTTAGTATATCCTTCATGTCTTCCTCAAAGGAGAGCAGCTCACGTGTGAAAGGTCGCCCTCTAGCGGACATATAAAGTTAATAAATCTGTAGAGATGCTGTTATGGATTGACCTGGGATAGAAGGGTCTCATTGCACAGAGAAAATCATGTTTTATTATAAAGATAAGCTGTTAAAAGAGGATGGTGATTTTTGTGTTTTGGCATTTGAATACATTAAAGTTTGGGTAAAAATTATCACGAAGATCATTTGAAACTGGAGACCATGGCTGAAACTCAAACGTGAACCTACTAGTCCGCAGCGAAACCAGTTTGCTGAAATTCGTATCGGTGCTGAGTGCTCTAGGCTCCGGGTTTTCCGTCTTGCCCCTCCCCTGTATTTCCTCGGCGCCTGCTGCTACTTACCTTCACTTGCTCGGAGCTCGCAGAGAGAAGAGGAGGAGGACCGTCTATGATTGGCCAACCCGGGAGAGCTTGTTCGGAGGCTGGCGCTGTCTTCATTCCCCGTGTGCTTGTTTACACCTTGCGGTCTCATTTTAGAGGAAGACACCTTCAAAGGAGTGGACGCGCGCCCGGGAGTCCAGCTTTATTTCTGGCTACTTCTCCAAAAGATTTTCTATATACACAAGTTTTCTTTCACGGAGAGTTCAGAGCTGTTATGCGTCAAACTTTTGGGTGACTTTTGGGGCGCACTCGGTGGCTTATTGAGGCTATTACGACCAGGACCTGAACATGAATTAAGCGAGGAGGAGTTCAAAAGGGTTTTATATTTCAGAGAGTGGCACAAAAGGAGCACTTCTTCAACCGGTCATTACAGAAATCACAGGCTTCGCTATGTCTTTACGGGCTGCGTGATGGATGTGCTCTGAGCGTTTTTGTCTGTGTGCGTCAACGGCGAAGAAGAGTGAACTATTTCCCCAAACAAAAACAACTATTACAGATAATACTGGACTCTCGACATTCTGTTGTCTGTGAGAACTCCAGCCAGTGGCGCCTTTGCCACAGAGGCACTCTGAAACAGCGCGCTCCACGCTGTCTGCTCATCCAGGGACGTTCCACAGCGGAGCAGCCGGAAAAGATGCTCCGTGGTCGCACGCGACGTGAAAAAGGACTCGGTCCCGTGGCGCTTCTCCTGCTGCTGGGCAGCTACGGCGTGTTTGCCACTGGTAAGTCTTTAACTAAAATTATGATACTTATTTGGATTTGATTCGATCTCATATGATTTACACAGACTGGACCCTCATTGTGCTCTAGATCTCTTGATAATAAAGTTGGAGTAGGCGGTTTTAAAATAAATGGAATTAGAGCAGTGGCCTTGTTTTCTCTGATGCTTTTTGAAGCCGTGGGCCCAGAGGTCATTTAAGTTGCTTATCTGTCATCTTCATGTCTCTTAAAAACGCCCCGAGTACCTCGGCTATGTTGCTACTTCTTCCAGACCACTTCAACCCAGATATGCTGCAGGCGCCTTACGCTTTTTGTTCACCTCTTGACCTAAACAAAGATGCACTTTTAACTTGTCCCCTTAATGTAAAGTTTATAATCTAAGCACATCTGAGTAATAAGCATACAATGGTTTGCATGGTCCAAATGCTTGAGGTTCACCAGTCATCCTTAATTTGGTAGTCCTTGCAGTCTTGTGTTTTACAGTGGAGCTCACAGCTCTTGTCTCGCAATGGAAAAATCAAAGTCCCCCGGTGCGAAGGGAGTAATTACGCCTTTACTCAATGCAGTTCTGGCTTTTCCAAAAAGAAAGCCAAGTTCTGAGAAGTAGCACAGAAGTCGTCCGGTGCTGAGTCGGCTTCTGTAATGGGCAAAACACTACATTTGACGCACTGGCTTTCATAGGTGTGAACCGGCCATTTCCGCCACTTGCCCTGCACACTTGACCAAAATCACTCTAGCTTTCACTGAAAAATATAGTCAGTTTTTGTTTTATATCCAGCTTAATTTAATAGCTTCAAATGGCTCAAATATTAGGATTTGATTTGTTTGCATAATTTATTATAGATATTTTCAGTTCTGAACATGACCAAAAATACTGATAATATACAGTAAATCACTGCTTGCATGAATATTAATATTATTGTTATGACCAATGAGATGAATCACATAAAACACTTTCTCTAAAGGCATTTGATTACTTCATTGTTTTTATGCATTCACCAGATGCTTTGAAACTATTTAAATCGAAATCATTCATCTTGTAAATATTAACTTGGCTCAGCATGATTTGACTAACAGGGCCACACCATATATACAGTCTATGGACCAAACCCGCTTTTACATTGTCAGTGGCATCAGAGAAATCATATTGGGCAGTGGCACACTTAGTCACCTATGAACAGGACATTGCCTGTGCATTAAGTGACTATGGACAACCTTTTATTTAAATGGAAGATTACTCCTCTATTGACCTATTCCTGGACTGTCCTGGACCTCCGCTGCTCCCCTCCCTTTGGCTTCCTAGATCTGATTGAAATATAAAGCAGAAATCTGAGGGTTTAGTGGATTGTGGCTTTAAGCTCATTTTACACTGGAAAAAAGAACAATGCCAACCACAACAAAACAAGAAGCTGCTTATGTTGAAATGCCACTTCGAGGAATAATCTAAGTATATAAGTCAATCTGATATAATCTGTCTATCTGTCAGTCCAAGTCTGTGGCCTTTACCATGACTGCTAATAAGAAACTACCTCCCCAGTTCCTCCTTGTCTTGATGTATTATTCCCTGAACAGTCCAAGCAGAAAAGCAGCTTAAGTTTATTAAAATTGTGGGCCATTCTCAAATCCGTGCATGTACGAGAAATGAGAAACGTTGAGATAAACTGTTTGGGATCGTACACAGAGTGGAGGACTTGATTTGGGAAGCATTCATGATGATCAGTGGGGGCAGATGGCGAACTATAGGTTAGTAACTGCTAGACTTTTCTATGAAGGATACTATGGAAATGGTCAGTGTTGTTAAAGTGTCACTGAGGGATTTTTACTGTCAAGAAAATTGAATACTCCCTCCCCTGTGCAGCTGATGTGGTCTGAATACTGCTAAAAATACTGCCAACTTACTTGCTTATTATAGCTAACCTAATAAAAAGTACAAAAGTAGTTAAGTTGTGGAAGATTTCTACGCTTATTTGCAGTATTTTCAATTAGCTACTTCAAAAAGAAACCATATGCTGTACTCAAGGTAAACCAGTGAGTGTGCATGCCCCATTCTTAAAGGGGACAAAACTGACTTTTAAGACCTTTTAACCACTATAATTGTTTTCCCTTCTTATTTACAATCTGAAAGTTGTATTTAGAGTGATAAAAAGTCTTTATCATAATCATAACGCAATGATCCACGGGTGTCATAGATTATAACTAGCAGACAAAATCCTAATATATCTTCTTTAATAAACACCATTTTAAAAGAAACTTGTCCTCCTGACATTAATTAAAAAGAACTTTATTTTTTTGCACGTAGACTAAACATGTTGAGTGCCCCAGTAAAGTTTTTGTTGGATGGTTATATTTAGGCAAAGCGTGATGGGACACAGACTACATCTATCTTATCTCCCTCTTTAAGCTGCAGCCCTCTCTCTGTTGTATTGTGGATGTGCTGAGCTCATGTTTCTTCCATAGTGCTCCTCTTTTGGTGTTGACATATACATTAATTACCCTGACTTGCTTGGAACACTTGTCTGAAGCAACGAAGCGGATGTCCACTCTTTCTCTCTGTCTCTCTCCTGCCCCCTCCCTCCTCTCTCTCTCTCTCCTTCTCTCTACTGTGCGTGAATGCCTGTTATTATTAATGACTTCATCACAGTTATAGCGACATACGGGAAGTGCGTTGTCATATTTTAGTCTGGGATCCGAGACTCCCAGGTGCCTGCTTCTTGAGAGGGGGAAGGAGGGGGGAGGAGGGGGGAAGGGTGCAGCGGGTCGGTCCGGTCTGAGGAGGTCAAAGCAGAGGAGCAGGACAGAGTGTTCAAAGTCACCAAGCGTAGCGTGTCGGACCCTCCCATAGATGAATAGTGACACTGTGTAGATGTGTGTCTCATGTGTGTTAAATGGGGGTATCCAACAGAATAAATGGTGTAACAGTGCTAATTTATTCTCCTCATTTCACTGTAAATCAAAATAATGACATGACATTTACAAAGTCATGTTTGTAGTTTGCTTTTTACATAATGTTTTCCTAAACTGTTTGAAATAGCTAAAATGTAAAAGTACGTCTTACCTATAAAGTAATTGTACTTAAGTGTATCTAGGCCTGTCACAATAATTATTATATCGACTTATTGTTCTATATATGTTAGAAGGAACAATCATTTTGGGGGATCAATATTTATCATGTGTACCTTTACTTTGCAGTACTGGGACATTTTTGGTTATTTTTGGCAATATCATAAGATTTGAGTCACAGACGGTTGAATTTAATAACTTCTATGGCAAACGAAAAACTAAAGTGTTTCACTCTGCTATTTAGCATTGCAGCTCATGTTTTTTTTTAAACAATTTTGTAGATTTAGATTAGTTTCTGTGGTATAAATCTGCTCTTGGATTATTGCATCAGTGGCATAAATTTGTTTCAGTATTAACATTTATCATCTATATTTATTTTAGCAATATATTGCACTTCAAAATGTCTTACAGTTGGATAAAATTGAATGTAGCTATAAAAGCACTGATTTTAACAATTTTCATGTGTTAATAATCAGTAAGCTTTCATTTTGAGTAAACCTGTTATAACACCCATGAAATAACAGAACTTAAATGCATTATATTAGAAGCCTAAATACGTTCTGGGAGTTAGTTCCTCCAACTGACAGAGGACAAAGTAGTGACGAAGTGGGATGTGATGTGTAGTAGTATTGTTTGCCAAAGTTGTAATAGGATTGACTTCAAATCTCAAAGTTTAATTTGGCATAGTTAGATTCTCCAGTTTATTGTAGTAAGTTGAATTAGGCCTGTCACAATAACACAATTTGAACCATGATATATGGCTACTGAAAAATATAACGATAAACGATAATACTGAAACTACTTTATACCACTGACACAAAGCAGGATAATCCCAGTGAGCCAATTTTAAACATACTGTATCATTTAAAGGCCTGAGCTGCAAGTGAACTACTAATTAGCCCTAGAAGTTATTTATTCAACTATATACAGCTCATATGTTATATACTGGACAAAAATCTCCCCAATTTGTATTGTTGGGGAATGTAACATCTTGACTTTTTGATCCATGCAAAAAGAAAGGCATGTGTCAACAGCGCTCACCTCATGCCGACACCCGAGTGGATTTCGCCTCAAAGATTCACAACAGATTGAGATGTCAGATCACATCAGGCGTTTGTGCAACATCTAGTCATAACACAAGTGCTGCCAGAACCCTGCATCTGCGGCGTCCGACAGGTGTTAGGGTGCTGGGTAAACAAACAGGCTCTACTGGACCAGGCCGACGGGACAGCTCGTCCCTAAGGCGGATACCAGTGTAGTAAAGGCCAAATACGGTCACTTTTTTGTCCCAGAGCGGTGCATTAGTTTTACGGCTGGGATGGGATCGTTGGCCAGCCGCTGCCCTCTCTGCTCTATTATTCATATGTGCAAAGTGGTCTTAGTTAATATTTAAAATGTTGCTTATGATGCTCAAAATCTTGACATCAGACACAGCACAGACAGAAGAGGGAGAGAGGGGGTGGTCTGTGTTTACTGGTGTGACTGGCCTGTATGAGTGAGGCACTAGACGAGATTACATAAGCATTATTTGATGGTTGCGCCAAGAACTTCCTCTCCATATTCTCAGTATGGATCCACCGATACTGATACTGCTATCGGGTATCGGCTCTGATCTGGGAAATGTACTAGAACGGGTATCTGTTCAAAGATATTGGTTCACGGTTGGGCCAATCAAATGATGTAATAAGACTGAAGTCTGTCTGTGTTGCCCTTCAAAACATAACACTTGTTTTGTTATAAGTTATTGCAGTTTTAAGAAAAAAAAGTGTTTTCAGTTCCTGCTCTGGTATCTGTTGATAGAGAAGATGTTTAAAGTCTTTTTGGGACACAAAAAGCATTCTTCAACGAACTAAAAATGAAGATCACTAGTTGAAGTTAAAACAATGGTTTTACTGAACTTTGACTATTTATGGATTTCAACTTTCAGTTTATAGGCGACATTTTGAGGACTTAACCATTAGCAAGATAATATTTTGATTTAAATTGTTAATATGGCAACGGTGCTCATTTTTCATGTGTCAAGTGCCCACGTAGCACGAGAAGAAGACGGCCATATCTCCGTTGGTCTCTTACCAGTCACACTTTGAGAAACTTATACCAAAAGAAGGTAACATGAGGTAATGCTATTTCTGTAGTAAAAAAAAAAAAAAAAAGAGAAGAGATGGAAGAGAAATGAATCCATGAGAGAGACACTGGGACAGATTGATCTTTAGGCATCACTTTTAAATATCCTTTATGAGAAAAGAGCAAAGCAAAAACTTCATAGCCGTGGCATTCAAGCGTCGTTAAGCCCCTGGCACCAACCAAAGAACGCTGCGCCAAGTGGAGGGAAGAAGCAGGTGCACGAAATTCAAAAGAATGCACGTTAGACTAAGGTTAGTGAGGCAGCCGAGGAATCATTGGTTACAGGATAGAGGGATATTTAGAGAAAGGTGAAAAAGAGGCACAAATCCACCAGAGGGATGTTTTTATTAAGGCTCTTATCGATGCACAGAGCTCTTCGTATTAAGAGCAGACATGTTTTAATGCTTTGCCAATACTGCGCATGTTAGACCAGGTCATAAATCTGTGGCCAGTGGCAGGGGCTCTTTAGGAGGGTAGATACAGCAAGGTAAATGGACCCTGCGCTTACAAGGAGAGATTAGGAGCAAGATGTAGGTTTTTAGCCTCGATCAATGTTTACACTATATGTATATGATATGCGATTTCAAGAAGAATGTGGAAAAGTGTCGATAGGATTAATCATAGTAATGGCTTTTTTGACTTTGGTATAGTTTTGGTGTGACAGGGGCTCAGTGGTGAGTGTGAGTGTTGGTGGTGGTCGGAGGGGCCGATGGCAGCCTTTCTTCAGTCTACCCCAGGGCAGCTGTGGCTACAATAGCAGCTTAAGTGAATAATGCACTGCAAAGAACTTTGTCTGTCTTGAAAGGCGCTGTATAAATTAATTGCATTATTATTACTTATTATTGATGTAGGTTCTTGCACCATTTTGAAGTGGACCAACTTAAAGAAGAATGATTATTCTAAACTATATTGTGGGAACTGAAAAAACATTTTTTCCTTGATCTGAAGATATTCCGTTTTGAGTCCATTTACAGTGTAAATATTTCAATGTATTTTATTTTTTTAAGCCTGATATTATAACAGCATTCACCTGAATGTGCAGCACAGAAATAGTTTTCCAACACATAAACTGTGAAACTCAAATTAGAAATTAGATTTTCTTTGATGTATGCTCCTCATGTTTCTGACTCAATTTTTTTTTACTATTATTATTTTACAACATTTTCCTGGCTCATTGACTTCTACAAAATCCTTATAGACTTAGCATTTTGTTTAAAAGAAGATTTTTTTGCAGCCACTAATTGGATTCTGAACAGACAGTTCATCCCTCTCCAGATGGCTTCTCTTACCTGTTAAAATGTTTCTGGCCAACCCAAACATTTAAACTCAATGCAGTTTGCAACCCAACTGTCGATAACTGTCCCTGCCAACCCTGTTTAATTTCACCAACTCCACTGCTACTATGGCCCAATTAAAGAGAAAAAAACAAAACTCCAGGCTTGAAATATCCAATGAAAAGTTGAATAAAAGTTAACACAGGAGTGAGGAAAGAGGGGGGGAGTGAAAGGGGGAGGAGGAGGGGGAGTTTTGGTACAGCAGATGGGACGTGTGTGGGTCCTGCCCTGTTGGGGGGAGATGGGTGGGGCAGACAGGGCATCAGGAAGAAAACCTCAGTGGGGGTCTTTTGTGCTGCTGTTGAATAGGAGACTGCACCGAGGGTCTCTCTGCCTCTTTGTGTGGGGTAAAAGGGGGGCAGGAAAAGAACACACTCCAAAGTTATTCGCTACTTCAGCCCGAGTGATACTAGCCGGAGATTCAGTGGGTTTTGATAAGTCCTTTGAGGTGAAATCTCGTTAGGAACAAGGGTGGACATTTTAGTGACAGCTGACGGCTTATCCATCTTCTTACTATTTACAGGTATATAAGGCAGGCATTTAGAGATGTATTTCTAAAAACATATAAATAACAATACAAGTTATAAATCATACATGTTTGAATATGGCTCACTACTAGAGGCCAAAACATGTCAACAAGGTAATTATATCTCCTACTGTCTTTAAAAACTTAGTTAAGTTATATAGTTTGTATGAGTAAGTCCATATTCAAGTAAAAAAGTTGCATCTTCATAAATTGATTGGCTTGGAGTGAACAAAAAGTGTGAGTCCACCGTTGAGTTAGCTCTGTGGCCAACTGCAAGTGTAGACATGTTTATATATTTTTATAGACTGTTATTTTTGGCTAATTTAATTCAAGTCATACATAGATTTATAGTCATCGCACTAATGGGTAAAAGTCACCTGCTGTCATATTGCCTGTCACAAAATTGTGTCTCATAATTCCTTCACTTATTTATTTTTAAATCAGTCTTCTTCCATATTACCGGTACTGCATTGCTGAAGGATTTTCCGGATTTTTCTAGTTGACACAGAATTCTGACGGACTATATCAGAGGTTAAACTCGGTAAATTAAACTCCCTACTAACATCTTTTGTCGCCATGGAAACTTAATTTAGATGGTGTCAGAGCTGTCAACGTGGTGGAAAAACACAGTTCGTAATAACCATTATTTTGTTAACGGTTTGACGATTTGACGGGTTTGTTTAATTTGCCGTTGCTATGGAAATAAAGGCATAAAAATCAATTTATCTGAAGCCTGTTTCACACGTAGTTCCTGGTAAATAACAAGAAAGACCCAGCCATGTTACAAGACCTGTAATGGGCTCCCTCATAAATAAGCTTATAGTCAATTCTGTGCAGGCGAACTCGAGATAATAGCTCCCTGTAGCTAACATTTTGAGCAGCCTATTGTGCTTGCAGTCAAAATTTTGATTCTTAAAGCATTTTTTCCCTCTGGCCAAGTTGTCAGTGATATAGGAGAAGTATAGGTCTACAAGTTGCAGTAATGATGGCAGTAGAAGCTGTCATTGTGAGATAGTAAAAAAAACACTCTCCTGGATTTGTAAACAAAAATGACATTGCTATACTTGAATTTAAACTTTATATATTCAATTGTTCAACGAAAGTAGCAACGTGGGTCCCACTTGAGTAGTAATAGGCAAGGTATAGGAAAAAGAAATAGCCAATCTGTTGTACCAGTTGTAATAATGGTAGTGTCAGCCCGTTGGCAGTAGTAACTTGTACTTGTAGAAGTAATTGGTGGTTTTTAGATTCTGTGTGAATATCAGTGTGATGATGCCATACTCTAAGACGGGGGACAAGAGTCAGATTTTCCTATTGATTACATGCATTTACAAGCATTTATATTTGTGTTGTTTTTTGAGTACTGTTTGTGTACTTTACTCATAAGTAGTTGGTGCATAAGACTGTCAGAAAAGAGGCTTAAAATATTGGCTGAAAATGGATTCTTACATAACACCAAATGACTGACATCTAACTAATAACCAAACGCTTTAACCCAAGTCTGTTTTTCAAAAAGTGGGCCCCAGTAGTGATTTTACCACCCACACTCACAAAGGAGCGCATATGCAAAAGAGAGACTGCCATCGTCACTGCCCAAGATGTGGCATTTCTGTTCATAATTGCTGTGTTGCTTGGGAAGAGAGAGTGACTTAGTGCTGGAATTTTCATTTAAGATCCCAGCAGTGCCCTGAGCATCGTGACCAATAGGATCAGGAATCACCACGGGGGTTGAAGCCGCATCCCGGACTGCCCCTTTTACCCCCGGGATAGACGTTAAAATAATCCCACACACACATTTTTGTAAAAGTTTGAGGTCTATAGATTAGAAGTAGCTGTCCATTGATTGGCTGTGATGTGGTCCAGCGCTCCACATGTGTCCGACTATGTAAGAAAGACTGCGTATTCCCCCTCATCTTCTTAGCGCTAGGCTTTTTGTCTTGAAAAAGCAGCTGAGCCAAGTCCACTCGGAGCTTAGACCACATCCAATCTGCTAATG
>KN472581.1:10487-26846 GCA_000787095.1 Periophthalmodon schlosseri
GCAAAAGAAATATTCTCCCTTAAAAGTAAATATGTTTGTAGAATGAGAAAATGTGCTATTGCAAGAAACTGTTGTGTAATAGTGTTTTTCTGCTGCTACTACTACTACTACTACTACTACTAGGCCTTTCACAATAATTACTGTATCAACTTATTGTTCAATACATGCTACATGGAATAATATTTATCGGTACTTTTTTTGTACTAGTGGGAAAATTTGAGATAAGATTTGAGCTGTAGAGTGTTGAATAACTTCTATAACTCATTATGGACACAAACTAACTACTTAAGTGTTGCATTCTGTTATGTTTTTTATTGCAGCTCATATTTTTAACAATTTTGTACATTTGGAGGATTATTCTGCTTTATGGTTTGGTTTCATTATTATCGTTCATCGTCTATATTTATTTCAACAATATATTGCACTTCAAAATTTGTTATCGTGACAGTCCTAACTATTACTACTACAACTACTACACTACTATACTGCTACTACCACACTACTCCTACTACTATTGTACTACTGCGACTACTACAATTACTACACTACTATACTGCTACTGCCACACTACTACTACTACTACTACTACTATTACTACTACCACTACTGCTACAATAAATTACCACAGTACTATAATAACTGCCACTATTTATTTGACTTTAGATCAGGCACTAGATTAAATTGGGGAAAGGTAAAAGAACATGTGTGTAATTAAATTAACTACACTAATAACAAAGAGCTAAATGTCTTAATTTGCAGAATACCTCCTGGTGTTTTTAAATCATTGTTAAAATGGTTTTGCAAATGATGAAATGTGTTTAATAGCTGTCATTTATTTATTTATTTATTTATTTTATTTGATCTTCATTAAGGACACAGGTGCAGATGTGAAATAAAAACTAAACTAAAAATTCAGATATGACAGTGTAATCTAGAAATGCCCATAGCTGTTTAATTGTTAAAACTTTACAGCTCCTAGAGTGACCTTCCCGTCTCACGAAGTTTCTTAGTAATAGCAGACCATACTGTACACTTCGCGAAGCCTATCTTTCACATAAATAATTTCCAAAACATTGCTCCGTGGTCCAAACTCTACATAGTTTTGCTTTAAGAAAACTGCGGCTTATTATTGGCCTTTGATAAATCTTGCATAAATGTTCCCACATTAATAAATTGCATTCACTTGTCCCCATTTCCTTGTGCTGGCGTATCTCTATAGCCCTATCAGGCGTATTTATAGCTTTATACCCGCGCACATACACACCTCTGTCATCCATATCTCATTCACTCCATCATCTTGCCTTTCGCTGGCGGAGTTTGGGAATTGCTCTTTAGAAGCCAGTGTGAAGAATCCCATTTCTCCCTGTGTAACGCTTATTAGGGTCCCATCTGCCCCTAGGATACTTATGAATGTGTGTGTGTGTGTTTGGTAGGTGACTGGTGTGGGGAGCGCTTTGTCATTGGCGCTGTGTAAAGTGGATGTGGGTGCGGAGGGGCCCCTGTAAGAGCTCGTGAGAGGCTCTTAAGAGACACGCACGCAGCAGCTGGTGTGTCTAAAGCAGGGGAATGACACTCACAGACCTCCCCGGAGAGAAGGGCGAGTGGGTTGTGTGGAAGTGCAGCGGCTGGTATAGGCAATATTATGTTTAATATCATTTTTCCCTTGATAGATATCAATCTGAACTCTGAATGAGTTGTGAGTTGTATTCTGATCTGTGTCTGTGCCACTGTTAGTGTCTCAACTTGCAAAGGGGGAGAAAGAACCATATAATTTTCATTGCATTATTAATCACTTTTACCATTCACTTCCTCAACAGTTAATTTATTTGATTATTTTGTTTGCACCAATAATTTTATACTTTTTGATTCTGATAAAACAAATCCTTTGTTATCAGGTACCTTATCCATGGGTTTCAGAGTGATGAAAATCTAGCACAGTTGCCATAGCAATTAACAATTCAAAATATTATATCTTTTGTCATGGTCAAAAGTCCTCAAATGTCGTATATACAGGAAGTTGAAACTCATGAATTCCTATTCTTCATTGCAAGCCCGCTTTTCAGACCTACACATTATTAGCAGGTCTTGACTTATTTGTTTAACAAATTAGTTTCTTCCCAAGGGCAATAAAAACTATATATATGGAAAACAAGCAAACATTATATCCTGCAAAACTTTGATAAATTCATTCATAGAGCCAGCACTTTATGAACCCTTGTCCTCTACAGCTTGGCAGGTGTCTATGGCAACTGACAGACTTTCAAACAACTTCCTTGTTCCTCCTCCCTGGAGTTTTTAAATCTGATAAAAATGATGTCTAATGTGTGGGTTTGTGAAAAGGAGAAGTGGTGTGGTGTGTTTTGGGGCATTGGCTCTGTTTCAGATACGCCTCTGTGCAGTTTCATGTACTCTCAGTGACTTTGACAGAGCTGTGTTTAACTGTTGCCCATTGTCAGGGGGTAAGACGTTATTTTCTACTTACCCAGAGGTTGAGGATTGGGGAAAATGACTGGTGTAGTAGTTTTGCCCTCCAAACTTAAAGCTTCACTATGTACTTTTCTGGTGGCGAATTTACCATCTGCTTGTCTCCATGGAGATGCCATTGCTCCACTGTACAGCAATACAATTATCCATTTATCATTTATTCAATTATTGCTCAAAAATCTTGGAACATATGAATTCTTACTGTGATTAAGGTTGCCTCTACAGTGACCTGACCTGTAACTTGGCTTGATCGCGTCACCTGCCTGTTTCCACGGAGATAGAAAGTGTAACCTCGTACTGTGGAACATTCAAGGCAAAGCAGTAACATTTCCATGAAGACAAGCAGGTGGCAGACCGTCCCACCAGAAAAGTTACATAGTGCCCCTTTAACATAAATGAATACTGCTGCTACCACTCCTGCTGTCACCAGTAATAATTCTCTTCCATCATTAAAGAAATATTGAAGTTGTACATTAAAGCCAACGCAACTTTTTTCTACTTTAGGACATTAATCCTTGTTGTACAGTATTGCATCACTACTGAAGGGTACAGTTCCCCTTTAATTCTGCAAGACTTAATTTCACCTCATCTGAACACACAGCTCTAGCTTTGGATGCCGCTCTTAATCAACAGCTGACCGATGTACTTTGGCTTTTTCAGTTTATATGAATGTGTGTGTATGTGTGTGATGGGAAGCGAGCCATATTACTAAGGTATTACTGCCTTTTCTGCATGGGTCAGAGTTAGGGTCATGCTCCGGCCTCAATCAGCACACAGCCTTGGCAAAACTCCATCTTGCAACGATTCTGATTGGACAGGAAGAGGAAACCAGGTTAGCTCTCTGGATAGGCCAGGTGTATCACAGAAATCCTCTGCGCTTCTTATGGGCCCAGTTTGAGAGAGCAAAGAAGGAAGATGTCTGTCAAAATGTGTTCATGTGCCAGAAGCTGAAGGATTTTGATTAAAAGTTAAATAAATGAAAACATTAGAGGAGAGAGGTAACATGCTTTGGTATTGGGTTAGTTTCAGTTTTTGAATGCCATATTTTTGAATGCCATTTTCTATCATTTATTTTTTTCTGACTGTATTCTATCCTTGACTGTTAGACTCACTTTTCTCTTCACTTCTCAACACTTTCAGTTTCAACAATTTTTATGTACTTTTCAACCTTTATGTGCCACTCCTTTCAAAATCTTTTATACAGTTGAATGAGTATAGCCTTTGTATTCCATATAGAAATGACCCTGACATAACATTTGTTTTTCATTGCTATTATACACAAACAGAACAACATATAGTGCTTCGACTGCCCCCTTTAATAATATATGCGGACTAAATGGCACGCGATCCCAAGTCATTTTGATAGGAGCAGGTGTTCTTACTTTGCGTCCGTCGCCACATGAACGCACCATAAGCATCTCCTACCACAAAATGCCATCAGTTACTGCTACATTAAGAGGAGGCCTGGCTCTAATGTGGCAGATGTACCTGCATGTAATTAAGGTTAGATTTAAGTGTAGTGCCGGTGGGCATCAGTGTGTCAGCGGGAGTGTGTTTGCAGCTTCTACCTGCTGCTGACCAGATGGGTTCCACAGCTGACCTCCGGCTCACCTCACCCCACCTCTCTGCACAGATTAGCCAGAGAGCTGAGCTAAGATGCCGAGGCATTAAAGCAGACACTGTAGCCGCTGGTTACACATGACATCACTGCATTCTATAGCCCTGTAGTGTTTAAGTCAGACGGGGGTAGATAAAGACACTATTGTTAACATACGTGCTTTGTGGAATGCCCTTTTAGGTATTTCTTTTCAAAATGATACTTGAAAACAGTAATATTGGCTCTTGCCCTCATATCAGTATAACTTTATCACGTTCTACTAAAAATTCTCAGGTTTTTACGAATGATGTTAGAGGTTTACACAGAGTTAGCCAATCACAAATGCTGCCAGCCGCGACTATTAACTGTTTTTAACAATAAAATATTCTGCTAACCTTAAGATAACGCTCAGTGTGTTTAATATGTGAACTGTGAAATGAAGTTTGCTTTGTAAACATAAGCTGCAAATACAAGACAAATGGATGTTTTATCTTAATGTTTACCATATATATTAATGTTTCTGAAGCCAGCACACGTTCTGCCTGTATTCTTTCCATAGGACATTGCTTAACAGTTTAACAGTGTTTATGTGTGGGGGGCAGTTTTTATGGGGATTACAGAAGCAGATGGACTGGCATGTTGACTGGTGAGGCTTCATTACCTCGGGCTGTCCACACCACTGCCCGACTCAAAATCTCTTCACCACTACAGGGGCCATGCTCATGGGCCGTATCGATCCACAATAGACGCAGGCTTAAGGTCCATGTGTACGCTTGATTACTTGATTTGAAAGCACAGACGTGGCTTTGGTTTGCTGATGTATAACTTGAGCTCCAGAGAGATTTGTGGGTTCATAGACATGCAGATGTGTCTTGTCAGGTCTGGGTTGGGCCTGACAGACATGGGGTTTAGATATAGCAGTACAAACGATTTTATTAAGTATGATACAGGCTTAACAACTTTAATTAAAGGGTTAAGGTTCGGAGTTTGGGTTATGGTATTATAAAGTGTTACCAGAACTTTTCATTTTGTTGCTGGCCAACCACATCCTCATTTTAAAATACCCTTTTTATTTGGTCACCTCGCTGATGGCTTGATTATTTTAACAGTAAAACTTTAACAGTGCAAAATGATTTATTGATACTAGACCTAGACAAACATTATTGCTTCACAATGATAATTACTTGGAAACAGTAGCTCACAAATACAATATAAAAACTATCTTGGTAGCAAAGTACTGTTGGAATAGTAATAAAACATTATTCATATTTGAAATAAAACTACGAGTAAATGATTGTTATAGTACAAAATGTTGACATGTTATTCACTGCGCTGATTCAAGTGAATGCCCAGACTGACCTGCTCAGTGCTGGTGTATCTCATGCTCCGCTGGGTGTGAAAGCAGAGATTTTATGGAGGAAAGCGTAGTATGAAACATGTTTCATACAGTCCTATGTTCCAGCCCAGGAGGTATGATTTAGCATGATGCAATAACTTGAGTTGAGGCTCATTTCCGTGGCATTTGGTCCCTGTGCTGGGAGATGGATAGGCGTAGTTATAGAGGGTCATTAAACACGGAGTGGTGTCTCTGTGAGTGGAGCTTCAACCTTCACGCTGCAGCCAACCTCTGCTCAGGCTCTGCTCAGCCTAGGCCTGTCACAATAACACATTATGAAGTGCAACATAATTCTCAAGAAGATATAGACAATAAACAGTAATATTGAAACAAACCGATTATCCCCCAAAACAGGTTCACTCAGTGGCACTGAAATATGGGTCAAATGCACAGGACAAAATATCACATTGAGACAATAAAGCGTATTTTTCGTAACCTTCCAAACTGATTCATTAACTAACAATAAGTGCCTGTAATAAAAAACTGAAACTGGAATAAACCAGCATTAATGTAGGACTAACCCAGGTGAAAAAAAAAAAAAAAAGAAGTCTAAAATGAACATAAACCAAGACAACAAAACACCTTTATACCACCTTAAGTAGTCACACCACATCTGACAAGCACTGCACTATAATGAGTCACTAATGACCTGCTTTTAGCCTTTTAGTAATGACTTCAACTTAATACACTGCCAATTTACTGCCTTTAGGTCTGTTCTGTCAACTGCAAGTGGCATTATGGGTAATAAATCCTCACAATATTTTGCAGCTAATTCAGTTCACTTGCTAAGAGAGTAACAATCATTTTTCAGAAAAGCTGTAATTTATTTGGATCACTTTCATGTTCAGTACAAATGCTATTACTTTGCGCTTAGCTGGTTTCTGACACATGCCCAAACACAATGAAACTGAGGCTGATCTGTTTAAGCCACACTAGCAGCACAATATGAAGGTTTATTAACGGGCATTTCTACTACTGCAACTACTCTCATTTTTTTATTAGAACTACCACAAATACTTTTACTACCAAAAATACTGCGACCACTGCAACAACTACTACTATAGAATACAGTTGTTTAAATTTTTAATAGTGCCCTATGTTACTTTTTTGTCGCAGGCCACCTGCTTGTAGGTGTTATTGCTTTGTCTGGAATGTTCCACAGTATGGCTTTATACTTAGACGTCAGCAGGCCAAGATACAGGTCAGATCGGTGGAGAGGTGATCCTGCTCACTGTGAGAATGCATGGTTATTAAGGCAATAGAAGCCCCTGTAATTGAATAAATGCAAGATACTTGTTTAATGACGTACTGTGGAATATTTTAGACAAAGCAATATCATTTCTATGGAGACAAGCAAGACCCTCTGCCAGAAAAGTTACATAATTCACCTTTAAGAACATCGGCATTCGGCAATGGCATTCCCCAGTTATTATTGAATATTTACATCCTGCAATAATTGAATAATATGAATACAGCCAGCCTAAACGATAGTGAGAATGATCTGCTCAAATGCCACATTAGCACAATTTAGAGGATCGTTAACGCGCACCTCTCCACCGCACTGCCCTCTATGGAGCAAACAGCCCCTGTAATGGAAAAGATTGAAGTTTTACAGTGGAACGGCCACAGATTGTAACTCCACTCCTGGTTTTTAAAAGGCAAGCTCTAGACACTCTTTTGTTACTTTGAGGCAGGGAGGCTCTGAATGGCAGCAGGAAATAGGAAGAGGAATAGCTTTGTGTGTGCGCGTGTCCACCCACGAACCTACTGCTGCGTACATATATAGTCTAGTGGAGATGTTGTCGCTCACGGGGCCCCCTATCTCTCCCTCCCTCTGTCTCTCTTTTCCAGTGCTTGAGTGACAGTTATACAGTGTGGCTGAGTGTGTAAATCTTCTTGTGTGTGGGGGGACTTTACATTAGCACAACAATTTACTCAACTGTCCCCAGGCAAGAACAGGCAACTTTGGAGAATAATGAAAGTCAGACAGCGAGACAGGCGAGGGCTACAAGAGGCTGTGTAAACAAGGGGAGTTTATTAAAATCTAGGCACCACTCTCCATCCTTTTGTCCCGTCTATTCACCGGTTTCCCCCCTTCGTCTCCCCCCGGTCCTGCCGCCAAAGGAGCGATTACATGCCTGTGTCTCTGCACTCTTTCATCTCGGGCGGTGAGCAGCAGAGGAGAGGAGGTCTTTGGTGGTGTGGCATTACTAAGAGACATCCTGGATGAGGGTCCTGTCTCCACAAACAAAAAGCACAAGTCTTCCCGGGTTAAGTACCTGCTGATGGGACGGTGGGGGGTGACAGAGGAATTTACAGTAGGCAGAAGAGGAGGAAGTGCAGTAAAGTGTGTACTCAGGTTAAAGTACTGCTTTGGTCATAGTATTTTTTTTACTATCTGCTTTGTATTGCTTCCTACGCTTTTCAGAATAGTTTTAAATTCTAATTAAATTATTTAAATATGACTGCTAATGCAAATAAAAACTGTTCTAAAGTCTACTACTACTACTACTACTACTCCTCCCATTACTACTGCTACTATACTATAACGACTACTATACTACGACAACTGATTTAACTTTGGCTTTTACTATATAACAACTACTACTAACAACTGCTATAATACTATAATGTAATACTAATGTCACTGTGACTAATACTTCTGTACAGCAAAATTTACAGTTTTTTTATTGCTAAAATACCTTGAAAAACATGTATGCTTACTGTGAACATATATTTTCATACTATACTGTAGAACATTCAATGCAAAACAGTAACATCTCCATGGAGAGAGTACGTGGTGGACTCTCCACCAGAAAAGTTACATAGTGCGCCTTTAATTGTAACATTCTGAAACTATGTAAAGAAAGTTTTAGAAACTAGCGCTGTATATAATTTTGTGAACTCCCAGAAAAGTTTATTGGTTTTTTTCTGAATCCTCTTAGGCTTCTCTTGTCTTTACCTGCCATCTCTGCCCACTATCTCCTGCCCCATCACTAGTCTATTTATCTCATTAGTTTCTCTGTGTAACTTATGCATGGCCCTGCTCCAGCTGCCTGAAATACTCCCCATTCATTTTATGTACAGTACAGTCTTATAATCAGGACACATTTTAAAAGCGCTGCAGCCGTATTCCCCGTGAGTCATCTTGTTGAATGATTACGTTGAGGGCGTCTTTTTAACGGCTGTACACTGCTATTGGCTCTAGCTCTAATTCGCCCGTGGCACATTTGCATTCGGGGGAGGTAATAATGGGACTCTACAGAAGCACTTTTAACATCAAGTCATTGCACTCTGACTTAATTCAGCTCAAAGAAGCGCTGATGCCTCCAGATGGCTGTTTTACACACTGTGTTATGGCCATTTGGAGTGCGTGGTTCTACTCTTAGCTCATAGTTGGGGGACTTAAGCATTGTTGCATTTTATGGTTTAAAGCACTTAATTTCACTGTTGAAGTCAGTGCATAAATTTGGCTAATCAGCACAATACTCAACAAAAAAATAGATGTTACTGATTTTATCAAAGGAAGGGCATCCAGCTCAAATTGTAAACATACAAGCCATTAGAAGTTGACTTAAAAGTGCTTCTGGTGGAGGGTACACCATCTGCTTGTTTCCACGGAGATATTATAGCTTTGCCCAGTATGTTCCACAGTATGGCCTTTAACTTATCAATCTCCATGGACACAAGCTTGTGGCGCCACCAGGCCAAGTTACATTTATGTGGAGAGGCGATCCCCACTCACAGAATGCAGGGTTTTTGAGCTATAAAAACACTCGTAATTAAATAAAACCTATATAGATATGTTTAATGCCATATTGTGGAACACTGCAGGCAAAGCCACACCTTCACAGAGACAAGCAATGACTCTCCACCAGAAAAGTTTTATATTATTATAACTTATAACTTTTACAATCCATAATAACCCATACTTCACCATAACTGCACATAAACTACATTTTATTGTTCTGTTCTGTTCTGGCTACTTCTAAGAACCTTTCTACATTGAAAAAAATAGTTTACCATTCCGGCTCCCCTGGCAATGCTTCACTTTCAAAACAAGGGCATGTTGCTGAGAATAATGCATTGTTTGTTATTGAACTATATAAATAAGTGTTGCAGTTCATTAGAGCCGCTGCCTTTTCTTCTCCCATTCAGCTCTTTGTAAATCTTTGTTCACATGTATGTCTAAGTGTTACCGGGGTCATACAGTGTGGTTGAACATTTGACAGAGGTCCTGGGGGTCAAGCCGTGCTCTGTTTGGGCCTGAATGTCTTTAACGTGTCTTTTTACTTGTGTAAATCCACCCCCCATTCACGCAGACTTAACTATTCTTCTGAACTCACTAGGAGATGCCCAAATACACCCCCCTGTCCCACAATAGCCAGGGGTCCTCTTGCACCCAGGACCGGCCCCTGAATGGGCTGTGAATAGACTCAGAGTGGTGCGGCATCCAGCTGCTCCACAAAAGCCTGCCTCAGCAAAAAAAAGGGGAGCCAGTGACCCTGGGTCCTGCTCTGGTCCTGTCCACTCTGTCAGGTCAGCAATGAGACCCCCATAGAGACACTGTGGTCATATGGAATCAGGGGTATAATAATATAACATGCTTATTTTTGAAATTTTATATTGAAACAGTTAAGTTTAAAGGTCTTACATTACGTGAACTTGACTCTTGTGAGCTTTAAGCCATGTTATAATGTTGTTACCTCCTCAAAAACAAACCTGGAGTTGTGTTTTGTTTCATTCGCACATGTTTGAGTAATCCTGCATTATTAGGGTGTCTACATCTTCAAAGCTCAAAATGCTCTGTTCCACCTTGTGATGTCATCAAGTGGTAGTTTTGAAGTAAACAGCTCCTTTTACCTTTAGTTCAGTAGAGATGGGCAATACCAGGGCTGAAATCATCCAAATGATTCTAGTGAAGGTGTGTGGAGTTTAAAAACACTGTGGAGCTCTTCCTGTATTGCCAGTGTAATATTGGCCCTTTAACTTGTAACTTTAACTTGTAACTTTATTTTACATTTATGAATGAGTTTTACAAAGCTTTTTAGGGTTTAAATTAGATGGGCCTATATTAAACCCTCCAGCATTTCCAGTGAGGTTTGGCAGCCATGGAACACTTTAAACAGTTAAAAGTCTTGAAGTTGAATTAGGCAATACAGAACCATTGGAACCTAATGTGAGCTATATAAATCCATAATATAGCAGCTGCTTGATCTATAACGGACAATATACTCTACCCTTTCCAAAAGCCAATGTCGCCAATGATTGCAGTGCCAAAACACCCAGCTTCCTCAATTCAATAGTAAGATGTTCTGAATCCAAATTTCTCACAGAGGAAATCCACCCACTGTGACATTTTGACAGAAAATCTTTAGGAATTTATATCACATGCTGTTTGCTTGAGTTAGCAGTTTTTCCTGTTTTACAATAGCTCCAACCTCAGCGAGAAAACTAGTAATCTTACGTGTGAAATAAACTTTTTATTTATTTTTTTTATATCCAAAAATCAAATACAATATCACACAAATGCCACATGGAACAGAAATGTGTATGGAACTCTGCATACCCCCCTCTGAAGCCCCTCCCCCACCTCACGTTTGTGTTTATTCTGGGGATTATTCTGGCATAATCTCTTTACGGCATAATTCAGATTAGATTTTGTGTTATTATTATTGCTACGGCCATCCTCTCCACTGCACCACTGGGATTTCCTGACTGCCTGGTCCACTCCTGTGTTGCTTGGAAAATTGATTAAAGCTGCTGACCACTGCCCTAGATAGCAATAGACTAGTAGATAAAAAAAATAAATGAAAAGGCAAACATGAATGTTACAAGAATGCATTTTCCAAAAGCATGTAGTCCTTAATAGAGTAGGGAGCCAGGCATGTACTCAATGTCCTTTCCCCATGTAATGAGAAATAGTCAATATCGTATGCTTTGAAGGCTATGAACAAATAGAACGTGAACATACGGCTCACAATATTCACAATATTAAGAAACTATGTCCATAGACCTAAACCTTATAGACGTTGAAGTTCAGGGGTAAATGCTTTCCATGTAGATGTGACTTTGCTTTGCCTGTAATGTTCCACAGTATGGCATTAGAAGCATCTATAATTTATTTACAGGTTGCTCAAAAATACTCAAAAATGTCTCTCCATAGATGTGACCCGTAGCGTGGCCTGATGGCGTCACCTGCTTGTCTACATGGAGATGGATGGGTTAAATATTATATTTTTGAACATTCTGGGTCATGAACTAAAGGAACGGCTTGAGCAGCGAAACTTCTTCACTACAACAACTTTTTGTCCAGTTGACAGATTTGAATTTTTCTTTTATTTTTATTCTGGGTAAAGCAATAACATTTCCATGGAAACTAGCAGATGGCGGATCCTCCACCAAAAAGTTATATAGTGTACTTTAAAGTTTGTATCTTTGGTCTGTTGTCTTTGTTCACTCTCCGTTCATTTCCTATCTCTAACTATGGGCCAATGGGTAACCAAGGAGGAGTAAATGTACCTAACCAAAATGTTAAAATGATTCTGCATATAATAATCAGTCAACATAATGTTTGCACAGTGCTGTATATACACTATTTGCATTTCATGAGCTAGACTGCTGGGTCTCTATCATGCAAACACATGATAAGAACTGAGCACACTGCATTAGGTTGGTTTCCATTCCCAGTAGCCATAAAGGGAACAAAAAGTGAATTATGTGCTAATTACCTTAAACAAAAGGCTGCTTGTGTGCAGTTATAGCAGCGGCTCCATCTGTATTTGCTCAACACACATTCAAACGCCACGTCTACAATCGGGAAGCTATTGTTTAAACTTCATTCGCTTTTTACCTCTGTTTCAAAGCTATGAAATGTGAACCCAGCACCCAAGACAGTTCTTATTATGTTTGAAAACGCAACAATGAAAACATCCACTGGAACTGTCCATCAAAACACATTGCGCGCTCATGAAAAGTAAAAGTCTAGCGTATGGCCAATGGGAATATTTAGCTAAATGCATTGTGAGTGTTTGTCACAATAAGCCAACTTCAACTGCTTTTCATGGGTTTCAGGCAAATGATTCTTCCCTTCCTGATTTGAAGGATTTTGTGAGGACCTTTCCCCACTCAAAAGATAATATTTTGACAACAGAGGAAGGAATCAAATCAAGAATGAATCCTTATGCCTCAAACCCATGAATATCCACTGATTAAACTCAATTGTGTTTCTTAATAATTACATTTAAATCAACCGTTTGTGAGGATAAAGAGATTTTCTGGCCTCGTAGCGACTTCACAACAAAGTGATTAATACAATGACCTTCAGGATTTGACCAGCAACCTCCCATTCCTCAGTTCCATTATAATTATTAAATCAAACAAATCTAAATGCATCTGGAAAGCGCAACCCACTTCAAACATAATGTCCTTGTCTCGCAGTGGTGTTTTTGAACTAGATTGATGGTTCTCAAACTGTGGTACACGGGCTTCTTCTGGTGGGACTTGGGGTCGTGTAGCTTTGATCAATTTAAATTTTATTCGCAATTTGACCTTCTTTGTGTCAAACCTCATGTTGAATTATTTCAGTCATGGTTTAGTAATCCCCACTGACCTGATTTTGATCTGGTGAAGCCCAAAATGTTATGCGGTGGTACCACTTAAGTTATATGGAGTTAATGTTTTATTTATTGATGCATATATCACACTTGCATTCATTCATATTAGTTTCTTTCCCCTTTCTGAACGCTGTATAAATCTATAGCCTGTTATAAGTCTATTACAAATGCCCTTTTCTTAATAGCATGCTCCTCCAGTCAACTTTGATAACTTCCAGGCAAACTTTCAGTCCCTGTGTTGTACAAGGACATAGCTTGTACTTCTCATTCTTCCACTGTTCTTATTCAGTAGCCTGTTTTTCTCAATTAAGATGAATTATAGAATCACATCGGGGAGCGGGACAGGGAGCATTGTTGTGATGCTAGCCCCGGGCGCTCAGTCAATGAGTTGGAGAGAGATGAGTGCTTCTCTGGGTATTTTTGGCCTATTTGGCTCACCGTACAAGGATCCTTAATGGACTGATCGGTACGTACAAGTGAACACAAGTAGAATGCAGAGTAAAAAACTAGAAAGTTGATGACGTTTTTTGTTTTTTGCCTCATTTTTGATTTATGAAAGTAGATTTATGGGGGAGACCTGACTGTGGTGTTGCTTGCAGATAGACTTAGACCCAGGAGCGGTGCTAGGGCCTGCTAAGGTCTTCAATGTGGGTGCTCACTTAACAAGTTAATTTAGAGCCTTTTAACAATGGAGCGTAGTTTAAATGTAGTTAGCCCCTGTAGTGATTTATAAAAGCTAATATGGAATTTTTTTTTTTTATTTAAGTCTCATTTTGAACAACATTTTTAGTCAAGATTGGATGTGCTATGAAAGTGGGGCAAAAATCTTTTACATTTTTAGCAAGATTGGATGTGCTATGAAAGTGGGGCAAAAATCTTTTATGGAGCTGTGGGGGTGCATTGACCATTCTAGGGGAGGCAATTTGTTGCTATGGCAATATTTTGGTATTATGGGCTCTCTCTCAATTAAAATATATTAGAAACCTTGATTTAAACACAACTCTATGACCAAGTCTGACCTATTCTGCAAATCTCATCAAACTTAAAGGTGACACATAAGCTTTTCTTTGGGTATATACGACTATTATAGATAATACAGTATTTTTATTGTTGAAAAATGGCGACATGACCTTTTGAACTCTATAATCTGGAGTTTTATTTTTATTTTACTTTTTTTTTTTTTTTTAATGACTATAAGTAAATTCAGTGGGCGGGGAAGCTTATAAAACTCAATTCTACACAATATATCTTCTTTAAACTATTCCCTTATGTTTGACTTTCCCAAATCTTGTCTTATTGTGTTATAAAAGTAAAAACAAGGAGTTAAAAATAGAAGCATCCAGCATGGTGTTATTGCTTATATATGTGAAGATAATATAGAAATGTTCACGGGGAAAGTTGAGCTTGCAGTTGGGGACCTGGAGTGTACATTTCATTATTGGGCTGTCGTCTTGAGGCTCTGCAGTCTGTCGCTCTGCTCTCCAAACCACACCTCAGTAAATGGATGTTATTGATCCCCACACCTTGTTATATGGAGCACCTCCGAACGCGATGAGGTCCAAAGACAAGGCGGCATGATCAATCTGGCCAAAAAATTGTCTCTTCTGCTCAGCTAACTTTGACAACTTTTCTAATATAGCCATATTGACCCAAGTTTACAACTGGCATTTCTACATCTTGAACGTGTGTGTCTAGTAATACGACCACAAACAGGTGAAGTTGTTGTGTTTAAGCAAAGGTTAAGGCATCTTTATTGTCCCCGTAGGAAAATGTATCTTCTGCATTTGATCCATCTTTCAAAGGCACTGGGGCAACCTGTCAGGAGCAGTGGGAGCTGCAGTGCCGCTCTCAGGGACCAAACTCCAGATCTTGAGGTGGGCTTGGTCAGGACTATAGCTGGAGGATTTTACCTACTGTGCAGTGCGTGTTTCACAAAGGGCCCTATTATGATGGCTCGATGACTCCGACATGACAGTATCGTTTTCTATTAATAAATGAACACTAAACAGTTGTCATCAGAAACTGGTTTGTAGTGGTCACTGAAATGTAGTGATGTCAAGATTATTCTGTTAATCAGTAACCATCATTATAATAACAAAATATAGTTTGTTTTAATTTTAGAGACAAAAATAAGTTATTTCAATTCTGTATGCTCTAAAAGGATGATCCGAGCATGTTTTATTATCCAGGCTGCTTGTGTAACTTTAACTTATCCAATGGAACAGTCTTTCTGAAGGTGTGAGACAGGCCTCTACTTTGACAATGTTTAAATCCAGGCTCAAAACGGTTCTGTTTAGCTGAGCCTATGACTGAAAGGTTTTTATTTTGCACTCTTCTCTTTCTCTATGATGATTATTTGTGATTATTTTATATTTTGATGTGTTTGTATTGTGATTTTAATGTCTTTCTTATTCTGAAAAGCACTTTGAATTACTCTGTGTACAAATTGTGCTGTACAAATAAACTTGCCTTGTCTTGCTTTGCCAATGTCACCCTCATCATCCATCCAATGTTTTCTTTCATAAAGCTGGTCACATGCTAAAGGCGATCGATTGTAAATGTGAACTGAAATGATAGTTCACTATTGCTTGGCCATGGGGTCAATAAGTAGGAATAATAGTAAAATATAACATTTCCTCTCACAATAACATTTCATATTGTGGGATCCCTATTCATGAAGAGTCAAAAGTCGTCCAAGGCAAAAACAATTTTGATTTGGCAACAAGTGAGAAGTGGGAATTGAATATTTTTCCTGTGTGGTCAAGTTCACAAAGTTCACACATTTTTAGTAGTTTATCATAATTTTACGGGTTCTTCAAGATCACAATACCAAAACATATCTGAACACAACACTCTAATGCTGTCCTGCTCAATCTCTTGTTTTTATTTGCTTCAGTGATTGCCCAGAGAGACTCCACAGCTATTAAGATGATTGGAGACTGTGTAATGTATATTAATGTGCTTGTACTTTTAAAGTTGTTTGGCTGTGCAGGATCTAATATTTCACTTAGAGACAACACTCTGCCCACTACTGTTGGGTAATTAAACTGCGAGACGGTGATGTGTTGTTTTCTGCATACGGATGCAAAGCGGCCATGGCCTCTTTTTAATAATAGCCCAGCCATCTGTGAGACTGTGAAAGTTCACTGGTCTCTGGGTGTGCTGTATACGGATCAAGCAGAACATTACGACCGCTAGTTTATTGAGGGTGGTCACTATTATATTGTTTTGATCATATGCTTAATATAGTCTTGAAACTAAAATTT
>KN472584.1:391-2891 GCA_000787095.1 Periophthalmodon schlosseri
GTTTTGAAGATATGGAAAATTATAATATTATTATTATATATAATATGAGAGGAAAAAAAGAGATTTAAATGTTTGCTCTTTGTGGCATTAGCTCAGACACTAAAGACACATGTTTGTAAAGATGAGCAGCATTTTAAACTCAGACCCACCTCGTCTGATCTCTGGAGCTAAATGGGGCCGGGGCTGGTTAGGACTTGAATGGGAAATGCCACAGTGCACACTGTCATTGTGTCCTTAGGCAAGACACTTGTAAACCAGCAGTGTATTTGTGACACGTGTTCATTTGACCCTCTGTTTCCAGGCTGTGGGCTGGTCCATCCTCCTCTTCCTCATTGTTCTTGGATCTCTCGCTCGTTTTATCAAACCGTTTTTTGATGACCACGCCAGTTTCCTTCAGACTCGTTACTGGAGCAACTACCTGGACGTGGAGCAGAAGCTCTTCGATGAGACCTGTGTGCTTCACGCCCGGGACTTTGCCCGGAAATGTGTGGTGCAGTTTTTTGAGGAGATGCGAGACGATTCTGTCCCAGAGCTGGACCGGCCGTACTTCATGGTCAACGCTCGGGACGAGTGGGAGAGCGAGGACGAGGACCGGCTCCACGGCATCACGAGGCAGGAGCTGATGAACCAACTCCTGGACAAATGGTACTACAGCAAACCACTGCTGGACGTGCGGCGCATCGCCTATCGACCCAAACTGTGTCCAGAATGCTCCAAGAAGACGCTCAACTCAGATGTATAGAGCTGGACTACAGACCTGTGAACTTTGACCCTCACAAACATCTCCCTGTTTTAAGAGTTTTCAAATGCACCAGTTTGTTTGTACTGCACTCGTTCGTCTGATTAAATATCACTGATACTAATACTATACTAATACTATTATAAAGTCAACAACCTCTCAAACATTTTTACAAAAAACTCTATTTTCATTCACACTCCTCTCTAAAAACAGCAGACAGTAATGTGCCTCAGGTTAGCTGGTGACAGCGTTTGAGCTGCCACCTGATTGGCTAGTTGCATTTCATTTTTCTTGACCATTTATCTGAAACTACAGCAGAACAAAATCAAACCAACGCAAAGCAGGCGTGCCCACAGAGGAGGCGTGCCCACAGAGGAGGCGTGCCCACAGAGGAGCCGTGCCCACAGAGGAGGCGTATCCACACAGAGGAGGCGTATCCACACAGAGGAGCCGTGCCCACAGAGGAGCCGTGCCCACACAGAAAAAGCGTGCCCACACAGACACAGGTCAGAGTACGTTCATCTCCTTGTCCATCTCCTCTGTGCTGTAGGTGGCCCACTTGTGGATGCGACTGTAGAGGGGCAGTCCGTTCTTCTCGCGGTACAAGCAGACGCCGGTGACCCTGTTCCAGTCGGTGCTGTGGACGGGGCGGCTGTTCGGCTGCTCCGCCAACAGCTCCTTCTGTGCGGAGTCCAGGGACACGAAGCCAAAGAAGTTCTTGACGTTCTGCATGGCCGCCAGCTGGGCGTGGGCGGCCGCCGTGCTCTGGAAGAGACTTTGCTCGGCGCCGCGGTACTGCGACCAGTACTGCTCCTGCTGGTGGCCGAGGGGAGAGCAGCATCTCCTCATACACTGCAGCAGGAAGAGGGTCACTGACATCAGAGCGACCAGCAACCAGCCAATCAGCTGCAAGAAACACAAGAGCCCGACACAGTATAATGCATGTGTAAAGCATTGGATTCAACGGTATTTTACAGATTTGGATTTGGAAATCATTTTATAACTGAGCCATCCACCCCTCCCACAGCCTCACTGGGGCACTGGCAGTGTACGTGCTAAATGCCGTACCTGAGACTGGTACTTGAGCTGGCGCTGGGTGTCCCTCCAAAAAGGCTTTAGTTCCTCAGAGACGCTGTCCTCACAGGGGAACTGAGCCAGCGCCTCAGGGCCCTGTCCTGGGGGTAACCCCGGCACGAGGCTGGCGTCCACAAACTCGCTGAGGGCACAGGTGTAGGCCTGCCCCTGCAGCAGAGACAACACCGCCCAGGTGAGCGGAGCCACCACGGCTCTGCCCAGCACGCTGCCCAGCACCGCGAAGGCCGCCGCCGCCGACAGCTTCTGGCACCGTCTGAGTTGACACTCCGCTAACAGGTCCCACGTGCTCCGGTTCAACATGATGCCCACCAAGAATAGCACCAGAGCAGGCACGCCAATGGCCGCCAGCCCGTAGAAGTAGTTTCTCTGTGTGGAGCAGGGGCAGTCGAAGGCAAACACAGTGTACGCTGTCTGACCGGCCACAGTGCCCAGAGCCACCAGGCCGTTAAAAATCATCACATCTTTACTTTTAAAAAACAGAGACACAAATTTAAAGTTCTCTGTGACCAGTGCAGCTGCTGCCATCCTGCAAAGCTCTTAGAAGTCAGAGCGCGAGGGGCAAAAACACGACTGACCTCAGTGACCAAACACATGAAAATACAATTCAAAAACAGTGTAACGTCACCCTGCAGACGCTGTGCTGAAGTTCTGCTGCTGTGGTCCAAA
>KN472584.1:7891-11345 GCA_000787095.1 Periophthalmodon schlosseri
GTAAGTTTCACATGGACCACGATTCCTAAAGTTCTCATCAATTTGTGACCTGCTCAGTGTGGGCTTTGAGGCTTTGAGACTTTTGGGGCTTTGAGACTTTTGGGGCTTTGAGACTTGAAATTTCTGTGGACTCTTCAGTGTCTCTTGAACTGCAGCATGTGGAGAGTTTTTAGAGAAAAAGAGTCGTGACCCAACAAAATTAATCCTTTAAAAAAAAATATATATATTATTTACTTTGCCTGTAGTTATTTGTAGTTCTTAAGGAAGCACCGATACGACTCTGGTATCAGAGTACTCACCTGTGGAACTGTACCAGAATACAGTTACATGTACTGAGAGTACTCGAGTACTCGCCTGTGGAACTGTACCAGAATACAGTTACATGTACTGAGAGTACTCGAGTACTCGCCTGTGGAACTGTACCAGAATACAGTTACATGTACTGAGAGTACTCGAGTACTCGCCTGTGGAACTGTACCAGAATACAGTTACATGTACTGAGAGTACTCGAGTACTCGCCTGTGGAACTGTACCAGAATACAGTTACATGTACTGAGAGTACTCGAGTACTCGCCTGTGGAACTGTACCAGAATACAGTTACATGTACTGAGAGTACTCGAGTACTCGCCTGTGGAACTGTACCAGAATACAGTTAGATACGACTCTGGTATCCGAGTACTCGCCTGTGGAACTGTACCAGAATACAGTTACATGTACTGAGAGTACTCGAGTACTCGCCTGTGGAACTGTACCAGAATACAGTTACATGTACTGAGAGTACTCGAGTACTCGCCTGTGGAACTGTAGAATAGTTACTCAAAAATGTTCCTTCTCTGATCAGTGATGTAAATACAGAACAAACAGTGAAACAAACATGAAGCTGTTTTTACTCTATAATTTTAATGCACAAGTATTCAGAGTATTCAGAACACAGTGCTCTGATTGGCCCGCGTGTCAGGACGCAGTGCTCTGATTGGCCGGCGTGTCAGGACGCAGTGCTCTGATTGGCCCGCGTGTCAGGACGCAGTGCTCTGATTGGCCCGCGTGTCATAGTACTTTACTAAATCCATTTTACTGCAGTATTCAGTATTGTGTCACTAAACACGTTGTGCCCTTGGTCCCTGTTTCTCACTTGTGTGTGTTTGTGTCGTGTTTCTACAGGACGACACATACACAGAGAGTTACATCAGCACGATCGGTGTGGACTTCAAAATCAGGACTATAGAACTGGACGGAAAGACCATTAAGCTTCAGATTGTGAGCGTCTCCTTCGTCTGTTGATACTTTGTGGTGGCATGACTCTGGGGGTGATCTTCATGTATGTGTATGGCAGAATGTTCAGCAGTTACCATGGAGACACAATGCAGACATTAGAAAACACTGCTAAATAAGTTTAAGATGGTCTGAAAACTTCAGACAACACAATTTATTTTACACAAAAAGGTGAGAGTGACTCACTGAAAAACTGTTGGCTAATGCTAATGCTAATGCTAGCTAGCTTGTGACTGTGATGTTATTACAAATCAGCTCATCTGTTGTAGTTCTTTCTGGTCAGATTGTGTTAAAACAAAACTCAGATTAAAATCTAACAAAGATTCAGACAGAGCAGTGCCTACAGTTAGCATCAACATTCTCTGGGGTGTGACGCTAACTGCTGTAAAGTATCAATAGTTGAGAGTTCTGAGCCGTGTCTCTGGTCCACAGTGGGACACTGCGGGACAGGAAAGGTTTCGGACCATTACCTCCAGCTACTACAGAGGAGCACATGGGATTATAGTAGTGTACGACGTCACAGACCAGGTACCAGCGCACGCACGTGCACACGCACACACATACACACACACGCATACACACACACGCGCACACACATACATGCACACACGCATACACACACGCACACACACGCACACGTACGCACACGTACACACACGTACACACACGCACACGCGCACACACATACATACACACACGCACACACACACACACGTACGCACACTCACACACACATACATGCACACACGCATACACACACGCACACACACGCACACGTACGCACACGTACACACACGTACACACACGCACACGCGCACACACATACATACACACACGCACACACACACACACGTACGCACACTCACACACACATACATGCACACACGCATGCACACATGCACACACACGCACACGTACACACACGCACACGTACACACACGCACACGTACACACACGCACACGTACACACACGCACACGTACACACACGCACACGCGCACACACATACATGCACACATGCATGCACACACATATATACGCACACATACACGCCGCACACACACATACACACACGCACACACATACATGCACACATGCATGCACACACATATATACGCACACATACACGCAGACGCACGCACACACACACGCACACATACGCACACACACCGATACATACACGCTCTCACTTTTGTCTCTGCAAAAATGTGATCAGTTACTGCTCCTTTCCATAATATTACCCGACTCACTGAAACCTTTAGACTCTTTACTCAGCCCTTCATAACAGGAGATGAGTTTAAATCCATCACTGTTCACTCTATGAAAAGTATGTCGGCCATCGCATCTGTCAGAAGAGCAACACTTTGTAAATGTATTTATTAAATGTATTTATTAAATGTATTTATAAATGTATTTATGGAACTACGACGACAGACTGACTCAGTATCTCACTTCACTTCATCTAAAAACTGGCTCCGTCTCACTCTTCTCGTTCATTTCTGTGACTTGTTGCAGGAGTCTTTTAATAATGTGAAACAGTGGCTACAGGAGATCGACCGCTATGCGAGTGAAAACGTCAACAAGCTGCTGGTGGGGAACAAGTGTGACCTAACCACAAAGAAAGTCGTGGACTACACAACGGCCAAGGTATTCTGTCTGGACACTCTGAGTCTCAGGAGGACAGGTCACTCCTCTGGAGGACAGGTCACTCCTCTGGAGGACAGGTCACTCCTTTGAAGGACAGGTCACTCCTCTTGAGGACAGGTCACTCCTCTTGAGGACAGGTCACTCCTCTTGAGGACAGGTCACTCCTCTTGAGGACAGGTCACTCCTCTTGAGGACAGGTCACTCCTCTTGAGGACAGGTCACTCCTCTGGAGGAAGCCGCTCATGCACATGTTTCATTCAGTTTTGTGTGATGGTGATGAAAACTAACAAACAAAAGCAGTGAGCAAAGTTAGGACTAAACAGAACTCAGTTTATCTCCATGACGACGAGGTTTAACACCATGAAACTAAACCAATGTCCAGGTCCAGAGATGCTTTTCCACAGTGAGCAAGAAACCTCCTGCCTCCTGTGACCCACCCAAACCGTCGGCCCACCCAGGTGCACTCTGGTCTTTCCATAGACTGTATATATATATATATATATATATATATATGTATAAATACACATATCTAACC
>JACM01052359.1:0-10585 GCA_000787095.1 Periophthalmodon schlosseri
ATGCTACTTCCTGGTTGGACATGGGCAACAGCCAAAACCTTTAAATTACACAATAGTTCTGGTTAGACTAATACAAATAAATGACACTTTTATTTTGTTAAATGAGGTGTTAAACTGTGAGAAAAATACCTTCCTTGTGCGTAAATTGTCTAGAAGCCGCATCAGTGTTCTAAGCCTATGGAGCGCTTTCCGATAGCTGCCATATAAGCACAGGACACTTGAGCGTTCTACCATTAGAATCAATGCATTTTCAGGTCCACCAAAAGTCATGTTTCACTAACTTTTCCATGTATTTTAGATTTTGTATCAACAGCCACTATGGATGTATTTTATACAGTAGTGTTAGTTTGGATTTTTTGTGCTAAGAATTAAGATTTTTATAGCAACAGGTTTCACCATATTAAATACATAGAGCAGCTGTAGTGCACCCTCAAGTGGCTGCTAATGTATACTACACTTAACAGTTCACCCATCAAAACAGATTTGACCAAACAATTTATAAATGATCAATGTTAGTTGCTTATGATAGTGATCAATGTGTTAGTTTAAATACCTTTATTACCAATATAAACGTTTACATTTATTGGCTGTACTTAGCTAAACTGACGCATTCGAAGCTGTAAACTGAACTGAACTTTACTTCTGAAAGGATTATACTTTTTTTCCTGCTTCATTGTTTATAATATGAAAATTGCCAAATAAAGAAACTTAAGTCTCTGGCTTGGTGTTTGTCTGACGTGTCGGCCATCTTGGGACAAAATCTGTTGCTGTTGCTCAAGTCACATTTGACCAGCCTTTATCTGGCTTCTGTGATTTCTGTGGGTAGAACTCACCGCTACTTCCTGTATTTTTCTACTTTTCTTTTCAACTTTTTTTTTCCACTTAACTAATAAAAAACTATGATACATTTTTAACACAGGTACTATCCCACCAAACCAAGTCAAAATTAGAAAAACATGAAAAGCTGTTAAATATACTTTAAGATGCAGTAAACCCATTATGAAAATGTTGAACTCCCCATAACTAATCCCAAATATTTTCCTCTGATATTTGTAGTAAAGGCGGACTACTTTTAAATGCCTTTTCTCAAAGTCACGGTCTAAACATCACACGTCTGCTGTTACTCTTTGACAGCTCAGAGCCGAACAGATTGTGAAAGACGAGCAGCTGCTGAGTTGTCTTCAGACTGAGTTCCACTACTGTGTTTGTATTGGTCTCTCTCCAGCACTCCTCCCATTCTGTTCTTTTCTTTCGCTCCTCTCTTACTCATCCCCTCTTCTCTTCTCTCTTCAGTATAAAGCAACTAACTTTCTGAAAAACTGTCTCAGAACACACAAGGTATCAAAAGTGCATATGATAGGTTTTCATGTTTTTCCAATTCTGACTTGGTTTGGTGGGATAGTACCTGTGCTACATATTTATCATAGTTTTACATCAGTTAAGTGGCAGTTTGTTGTTTGTAAAAAAGAATGAAGGAAAAGTACAAAAATACAGGAAGTAGCAGTGAGTTCTAAAACTGAATTCCTCCATTGAAAAGACAATTTACAAAGAAGGAAGACATTTTTGTGTCATATTAAACACACACACACACACACATATATATATATATATAAAAATAAAAGCATAAATTTGTTTCAGTATTAACATTTGTGTTATAGTTGTCTGAAATGAGTAGTCTAACCAGTCAAGTGCACTGAAACTCAGTTTTTTTCCCCTTTTTCTACCAATCTACCATATACCACTCTCTCCCTCCCCCTTTTCTCTCACCCTCTCTCTCCCCTGTGTAAATACAGTAGTGCCCAGATCCCGGACCAGATCCTCCAGGAGGCATGGGTCTTGTCTATGCACATCAGGGACTTGTTCTCTGATAAGATCTAACAACCACCAAGAATACCTGTAGAGCTACTTCAAATCGTCTGAAACGGCAATTATACAAATGTTCAAATATCATTTTATATCCTCACTTGAAAATAGCACCTTTTATTTTTGTTACCAGGTTTAAATTTTTTTTAATAGCTTTTTAAGAGTTAAGAGATAATATGTGCAATATCCTGATAAGCTTTACAACTTTCCCGGTTCTGTCACATCCTTATCTCCATTGAGAACCTATTGTTTTGCCTGGAATGTTCCACAGCATGGCATTAAAAGCATCCATCTTGCATTGGTTCAAAAATACCTTGAAAAACAATAGTTTTTAATGTGAATAGGGTGCCTGTCCACAGATCTGACATGTAAACTGGCCTGGAATTTTAATGATTCTATAGAGACAAGCACAGGGCATAGCCTCCACTAGAAAGTTCCACAGTGCACCTTTATGATAACAAATGAAAATAATGATAAACATGATTATTTCTAGTGTAAACATATTTTTGTCCTATAATGTATCACTCTTGTTTATGTAAAAAGTCATATTTAATTTGTAGGAAATTTGAAAACTTTAGTCCAGTTGACCAAATTACATTTTCTTAGTTATGAAATTTGAAAACATTTAAAAACATTTTAAACGTGACAAAAGTATAAACATCTCAAAAACTGCAGCCTTTTCTGGATATGACCTAAGAGCATGCATATGAATACACAGTGAATAGAGATAGAACACAAAGAAGCAGTGATGTACATAAGACATGCTAGTACGGGTCTCTGGCTTCACCTGCACACACCCATCTTCTACCTGTAAGGGCCCCGTGGGACTGCCCCCTGTGGGACCGCCCCCCGTGGGACTGCCCCCCCGGGACACCTCTGCGGAGGACACCAGCTTCTTCCGGGGCGGGGGGGCCTGGGACGAGCTCACACTGTCCAGGGACGTGCAGCTGGTGTGGGGGAGGGGCCAGAGGAAGAGGAGGAGGAGCAGCAGACACACACAAAATGGAGAATGAGATGAAGCATGAACATGAGGCAACACAAATGCATGGACTAGTGGTCATATGACATCATCCTAAAGAGCCCACAGGGTGAGACTGGGGTGGAGGGTGAGGCACAATTCTGCAGTAGGACTTGTCTCGTCTCTAAATGGCGATGTTCTGACCTGCTTTATGGTTAATAATATCTGTGATTACCAGGTCGGTTCACATGAAACAAAAACTGACACAAAGTTCTATGTTGTCTATAGGAAATGGAGTTGTCAACAATGTATAACTAGATGCTGATCAATACTAAAACTAAAACTAGTATCAAAAGTAGTAGTAGTAGTAAATAGTTTTAGAATGGTCTTGATGCATATGAAAACTAGCATAAGGCCGCATGGTTAATATTCAAGTAATTAATTAATGAATATTATTCTGTCAAAAATGGCATTCTATTGCAGGCCCCCGCCCACCTTCCAAATATGTATAATATCATCTTTGTTTAATGGTTTAGTTAGTCTGACGTGGTTTTATTCTGGGTTAGTACTAGTTTAGTCCTAGTTTGATTCTGCTTGAGGCCTGCTTTAGTCTGAGTTTAATTCTGTGTTAGTCCTGGTTCAGACGCAGTAGATACTTGTCTTGTCCTAGTTTAATACTAGTTCAATACTCTGAAAAATCAATTTCTATTTATACATATTTTGATACCACTATGATGATGATAAAGAGTATTGTGCCTTTTACTATCGAATTACACGTGTGAAATGTTAGTATTAGGACAACACTAATGCCCAGTAGTATAAAAAAAATGATGTTATTATTCAAACACAGGCTCAACTGTTGTCTGTTAAAAAAAATTTGAACCACAAATTTGTGGTGACACTCTATATGAGGAAATAAGGTTCCACATATGGATATTCTGTTCGGTTCTCTTTCAAAACATTTTGCACAGAGGTACTGTCTACAAGAACGTCATACGATGACATCAGTTCAGATGAAGCCCAGCAGGGACCTTTTTGAGGAGTCTATGTTTATAACTATATGAGAGATCATTTTGAAAGAAATCTTCCAAATGAAAATCCATAAATGTTGAAAATACCTTAAGAGCCATTCTCTCAAAGAAAATCAATTTTGTGCAAGTTTGTGCCAGTTTTTGTTTGATGTAAATAAATAATTACGGTGGTAGAGATATGAACCACGTGGACCAAACATATCTGCAAAGCTTACCTGCCTTCCACCCCAGTGCGATTCTTAAGCTCTATGACATTATGTGAACGTGAGCTATAATCAAAACTCAAATGCGGACCAGAGGCAGAGAAATGGCTGCCCCTGAAAAAGCACAGGGCGAGCGGTTTTCCGGGTCAGATTGCGTTAGTGGAGGTCAGATTGTGTTAGTGGAGATTAGTATCATGTGCAGCTGACTCTGGGTTTGTCAGTGCAACGATGCTCTGGCACAATCCCAGGGACCTTTGTGTCTCTGTGGTTTGTGTGGTCACTGCTGCTCTTTTGAAACCTGTCCCTCCACTTCAGAGCATTTAGCTGTGTCTGGGAGGAACTATACTTTGGATGAAACTAGGTATTTGGTAAATCTTGAATTGCAAATTTTGCTTACAAATTTTGCAATTGCAATGATATTTGTAGCAACTTTTTATTATATTGCTTTATATTGGTACTATGTAAAGTACCTTGGAAAATACATGTATAAAATGTGACATTATTTCAATTTCAATTTATTTTCATATAGCCCAAAATCACAAAATTGTTGATTAACCAATAGAAAATTAGAAAATCAAATAGTAACAGGAGCATGTAAAAATTGAGTTATTTTGCTTTGACATGTCCAGGAGCCTTAAAGTTTTAGAGACATGTTAAATATTAACTGCTAAAATGATGTCATATGACTTTAGCTTATATTCTCATGAATCTTTCAATAAACATGTTTAATCATGTATTATTATTAGCGCTGATGTGAAAGATACATTTACACTGAACAATGAATAGAACTGAAACACTAATGGTTGGTGAGTACATGGGGTCAGTGCATTAGTGAGATGATGAACTGAAAAGTGCAGAACTCACAGCACTAAAGCGACTAGCACCATCCCAGAGCGAGCACACAACACTTACACAAGCAATGGTGGAAAGTGTCAAGTTACTTATAGTCGTGGTACAGTTGTAGTGCAGAACAATTAAAAGGGCCTGTATCCAATTTTTGTTGACCATGAGTGAAAAACATGTTTCTGAATAAACGATTAGCCCCACCTACTCTGATGTTGGAACATGATGGACATGCTTGTCTGTTGGGGGTAGTCACAAGCAGTTGTGTTCTCAGCCAACATGCCTCCGATTTGATAAAATTGCTTCCATATGGGTCTCATCCAACAAAAAAAGCCTTTTAAAATGTATAGACGAATAAATATCTATTTTTTCCACAAATATCTGCTTATAAAGGCACAGGTACAGGCCTATCAGCAACAGATTGAGCTGTTGCTGTAGACCTGGGAACATTATTACATTATAAGTAGAATTTGTATGTAACACGACTACAATATTTGTGCTTCTTAAGCTTCACTTTTGCTTAAGAGAAAATATATTGAATACTCCTTCCACCACTGTCCAGAAAACACAGAGACACAACATTTGTTTTAATCTGTGCAGTTAGAAAGAGAAGAACATGCCCTGACCCATGCAAAGTCTAAGCTGTCAGAATGGCCCACCACCAGCCTGTTAGTGACATGGTAAACATAATATATGTGTGGCGTGTGCTTGGCGTGTGCTTGGTGTGTTGAATGCTCTTACCCTTCATAGTCGTGGCGGTTGCGCACCACTCGGGCCACCACACAGGCAACCACCGCAATGAGCACGAGCAGAACCAGAGCACCGATCACCGCGCCCACTATTACTGCAGTGTTCTTCTGAGGAAAGGACTCTGGGAGGGCAAGGACACAGTGGTTAGTGTATACAACTATACAGAGAGCAAAGGCTGTCCATTAGGGATTAAAACAGGTCTGAGTAACTTTCAGTGATGGAGCGCTCCCTGCAGCTCCTTTGTGAGAATACACGGTCACTCTTCTTTTTATTGAAATAAGGCAGTATAATTACAAAAACTTATAACGTTTCCAGGGTGTCCCAAGAGAATTCTCTTCAGTTCAGAGTCGGCCATACTGAAGGCTGGTTTTCCAAACGGAGACAGCAGAGGCAACGGACGCTTCAAACACCTCAAAAATACATGTTTAGCCATCACACGGATTTAAAAAGACATTTAATGAATTAAAATGTAACTTAGTTTTGCTTTAAGACCAGGAGTCTCACGGTTTCTCACAATTCAGCATGGTATATTGCACATGATATTCTGCAATTCACAATTTTTTTTTAAGAACCAAATTCCTTTAAACAACACTCAAAGCACTACCTAAAAAAAATATTAAATACACCCATTTTTAGTACATTTTTCCGTATTGCCATTTAGGTAAGATTTGCGATTTATGTTTTCAAATCAGGATTCAGGTCACAAAAGCTTCAGGTCCAGAAGCATTTACATTTGAGAGATGACTGAAATCTTAACTGCTAACTGCATACATTTCAGAACATGTTTGCAGAGGCTTAAACTGCAGCATAACAGGTTCATTTAATAAAAAAACTGGATTTTTTTCTGTTCCTACATGGCATTATACTACCTAAATAACTGAGGCATTTCAAATCACACTTTAGATTTGGAGCGCGATAGATGGTGCGGCCCTGGGGCTCACACAGACAGTTAACCGACTGTGCAGTCGTGTGAGCGTGAATCATCTGTGCTCAGTTCCTCTTGCACATTTGCAGGTGGTGACAGAGCTAGCGTCAATGTTTGGAAATACTTCAACCCATTTTGAAATGTCAGTTATGGTTCAGTGAAGTCAGCATAAGATTTTAACGCTTGGACATTGGTAGTATTGATTGACATTTTTCTATCAGGCATTGTGATTTATTTATGTTTTAATAAAGGGATTCTGTTCAAAGTTCACATTTTAAACACGTCCAGAAGAATTGACAAAACGACTGAAATATGAAATTACAAACTAATATAAGAATCACATTTTAGTTGTTTGTACAGATCTAAACTACAGGGTTAGCAGTTTTTGTACAGAATAAGACAGGAGATTTTGTTTGGGGAGATAATTATGGCACTTCAAAACTTGCAGCTTTTGCGATTAATTAATCTTGCAGCCATAGAATGAATCTTAAATTTACGACAAAACATATACTACCAGCATTTCTTAAAAATATGTTGTTTTCTTTTTTACTTTTTACATTTGTGGATGAATGCAGCTGCTGTTTTCTGATACTGATACTGTATACTTTGTCAAGACCAAACTAGGTATCATTATAAGATGGTGAGTGGTGTGAGAGAATTTCCTTACTATTCTAAAAACTTTATTGCTACATTTTTAATTTTCTGTCATAAATATTACAATAAGCTGAAGTTTGTGAGATATTGTGCAGCCTAAGTATAAACCTTTAGGACATTCTACAGCAACCAAATAGTTTACCTATACAGTTCATGGAGGATTTTGATGGAGTTTGGTTCCTTTTATCTGTTTGGCTTCAACTTTATGAGGACACTGCAGACTGTGACTGGATGTGGATTTGTTATTACGCACAACACTTTGACTATGAGACACTGTAAAGGCCCCGCACAGGAGACATGATGTGTTTTCAGGTGGATACAAGTTGAATCTCTGGACATGTTGTTTCTTTAGCTCTCCTGTTTTACCTGTTAAATGACACACTGTACTTTGTTTGGACACATGTAGGCCTATGTTAAAACACGTTTGTGGAGAGCACAGTTGTGATGGGTGAGCACCTTTGCTGCTCTTAAATAAGTCAGTGCTGTGTATGTATTGGCTTATTGATGTGGGCATTTAAAGCCAATGAATCAAAAGTTGGCACCGGCACCAGTACTTACCGGACTTTTTCAGTCAGTGCTTACTTGGAATAGAGTTACGGTGCCCAGCCCTACCACAGTCAGGCAGTGGACTTGTTCTTAGAAAATCATTTGATTATTAGAACTACACAATATTTTTCATCTATAATTATGCAGATGTACTTATACTAGAATTCTTAAAACAATATAATTATTACAGGTTTGCTGATTCAGCTTTTCCAGCCGCTACAGTGGCAGGCCAGGTCTACTTTGAAATGCAAAATCATGTCAAATTAGGTATGGCATGGTTGGTCCTATTACTTGAGCGGAGGTTGGCAACAGAGGCTCAAGGGACTAGAGTTGGAAACTAGCTGTATGGCAAATACTGGTGCTTTTACAGAAATGTTTATTTACGTGCATTGTCCCGTTTCAAATGAACTAATAAATAAAGTAAATAAATAAATAGTGGTTAGAGCACTCGTGTGCCAACATGAAGGCCGGATTGGCAGCCTCAGTTTGGTGTCTACCCCAGGGCGATTGTGGCTACAGTAGTTGATTACCACAGAGTGTGGAGTGAATGAATAATGACTACAGTGTAGCGCTCTGAAAGGCTTCGACAAGTAGATATTAAACTGTCAGCTTAGTGACAAAACACAAGCCACTGCCAAACCATCAGGTTGTATGAACATGTGATCAAAATTAGAGCAGGGCGAGAAGGGGAGAAAAACTGAATTGTGCTCTGATCCCTGTGACGATCTGCTATTTAGGTGACCGTGCCAACGCATTATTTCATTATTTTAAATCAGACCAGTTATGCAAAATCCACTTTTCAGAGCTTTTAACCATGTTACAGTTGTTTTCCCTTCTCATTTACCCTCTAAAGTTGTATTTGAAGTGATTCATGCAATTTTGATTTGCTTATTTTCAAGATGCCATTTTTCCGATCAACCTTGCTTTCACTGCCACCGTCATACGCTCACTGCTCTCTACTTACTTCGTTCTCCAATTTTATTTTCTGAATCGGTGATATGCGTAGGATTCAGCAGCGTTGCATAGTCATTTTGGTACAAATTTTTAAAAATCCGTGTGATCTGCAGCTATCCATAGGAGGGTTCGACAGTAATTATAATGATCCACGGCTGTCACAGATTATTATAGCCGACCCAAGCACAATATGTTCTTTAAATACTGGCCCAAAAAGATAAAAAGCCAACATATTTTTCCCAAATAATCCGCCTGTATGAGAGCAGACCCACCTCTGAGCACGACCCGGAGCTCCGTGCGCGCCCTGCTCCCTTCAACGTCGGGAGGATTCTTGACGTCGCAGAAGTAGGTGCCGTTGTCGCTGAAGTGCACGGGGCTCAGCTGGATGGACACATCACGCTTGTTTATGTCCCCGATAAAATGGACGCGGTCTTTAAACTCCTCTTGCCCGGGGAACGCCTTTCCACCCGCGAAATACAGGATCTGCACACACACAAGCACAAGCCACGGGGTTAGAGGGGTATCTACATTTTCTATATTTGCTGCTTTGGGGTCAAAAACAGTCCGAGTGTGTGCTCCCTCCAGTGGCCCCTGCAATTTCATGTACTACGTGACATCACACCGGACTACCCTAATTACAGTCAGGTGTTTCTGATTACAAACACCTGGTATACCCACAGACCCCGCCCCTCCTCCCCCCTCACTCTCTCCTTTAGTCCTCCAGGTACTGCCCAGTTAAGCAGCTCTCTTTGAAATGTGATTGTGGAGTTTAGGTGTTTAGTCCCACCTTATCTTAAAGAGTAACTGGACTTAACATCTGATTTATAATTTAAAGTTAATGTAATTTGAAGGACAAAAAAATGAAATAATGCACAAAACCTGGTATTTTCAAGGAATAGACACAAAAATTAGACAAACTAAATCATATCTGAAGGAGCAGTGAAAGAAACACAAATGTTCAAATAATTTCATATTCTTAACATAAAGCTTTTGTTTGTTGGATACACTGATATATCAGCCAAGTATCGGTCTCGGCCAATGATTGATTAATATCGGTATTGGCCAAAAGATACCACAGATATCAGTTGGCCGATATTGCGCAATGATAATGAAAGGGTTAACCCTGCTTGCAGATGCAGAAAGAAAACAACAGTTTAGACATTTACTTCCTCCAAGTTCGCCCTTTTCTTACATTTTAACCACTGAAACTCTGAACAAAGAGGTGGAGCTACTTCCGCTGCTGACTTCACAGAAGAGGAGGCAGAGCAATGGCAGGATTTCGAGCAATTACACTGCGAAATATATTACTCAGGATAGGAGTAAAAGTACAGTGTCTGAAAAGTACAATTTTATTAAAACATTATACAAGTAAATGTAAGCAACTTTTACTTTATTCACATTGTCTAATAGATCAGCATTCTTTAAGTACGCGAGAAACTTTATGAAATCTAACTTTCTCATTGATAAAGTCTATGGCGTCATTTAGCTATCTTTAAGTTGAGAGCCCGTAGACAGAAATCGAGGGCGTATACACAGAAATCGTGGGTGCAGTAACTAAAAGTGAGCGGTGAAAATGTGAAAGAGAGCGCGTATCCATCTGACAGCGCCCGGTGTTCGCGTCTCCGCGTGCTGTTTACTCTCCAGCGCCCGCTCGTTTTTTTTTTCTTCAACCAGAAATACGTCATCAAAACAAGACTTGAACAGGCGATCACAGATTCAAGTTATCGGGGAAAATCATAGATCTATTAGGGGAAAATCCATAACATAAATTTAATGGAACAATAATTATAAGGGACTAAACCATATTTTTGGCATACATTTGAAAGATAAGTTTTTTTTTCCAAAAAGTTCTACACCA
>JACM01027518.1:0-22244 GCA_000787095.1 Periophthalmodon schlosseri
TATATATATATATTTTTTTTTTTTATTCTATTTTTCTAACCACAGGCTATGTTTAGTATTTTCTTTAAGCCTTTACTCAAAAAATATCTTAACACTATGCCTTTTTACTTTCCAAGATAAAATTGATGATCTACAAAAAAATCGTGTTATGGTTAGTTTGAGCAAATATGCTAAAATTATGGAAAATATGTAATACATTTTACACCATTTATTCTGAGTATAAACCATTTTTTCTCAACACCCTAGGATCTATAGCCAATAACGCACGTCAACTTGTAACCACCACAAGCACACCGCAAATTAACTATTGCAACACTTTTATACTTATAAGCGTGCACGTAAAAAATGAATTGTGCAATCCTACGTCACCCATCTTCTGAATGAACCAATGGAAGGCATTTGTGAGCCAGTCCAACCAACTTTTCAATTCTCAAGTCCCACAGAATTTATTACAGAGACCTTGCATTGCCTCAGATTTAACAGCTGGTTCTGTTTCTCATGGTGTTTCAGTGCATACTTGCACACAGCTGGAGAAATTATGGGACTATGCAATCAACACACTGAAATGTCTCTCTCTTTAGTAACAAAAATAGTGTTGTAGTCAATTAAAGAAATTCTTGGTCAACTAAAGACATGTCCTGCCAATCAATTAGTCGACTAAAAAGGGGGCATGGCAAAAGCTCTCAAAACTATTACCGGTACGTATGTATCTGGCCCAAACTGCACTCACAAGAATACACCTGCACAGGAGTTCATGTAAAAACAACTATTTGGAGTAGGGGAAAGAATTTATAAAAAAAAAAAAAAAAACGTAAAAAAAAAAAAAAAAAAAAAGGTTCAAAGCTGAAAAGGCACCGATTTCGAGGAATGATTCAGCTAACTCTCCTTTCTGCTGTTGCCCATGTAAATCCTTATAAACTAAATAAAATGATTAGCCGACTAATACAAATTTTGATTAAGTCACCACTGACCGATTAATCAACCAGACTCTAAATAATAATGTTTGAAAATAACAATGTTTGAGCAAACTGAAGATTATGGGTTCAATAACAGTGCTGGCATTCAAAAAAGAAAGAGTATTCTGACACACGGCACCGTTTCAGAGCAGGACACATAGTTTTGAGTGGGTGAATAAAATCCATTTGTTCTCTGCGTCTTATCAGCTGCATTAAATGGGCCAACGTCTTAACTATAGCTCACTCCTATTTACACAAGTCTGATAAGGAACAGAAGGAAAACTAGTAACAATACAGTGTACCAGGTCACTCAAAGCAAGCCTCATACTGATCTAGAAAAATACCATGTATTTTATCTAAATAAAATACAAGGTATTTGGTCACATGATTTATATAGCGCTTTAGCACTCAAAAGTTCAAGTCTGTCTCTTTATCTCCATCAACAATGGAACTATAAAGAAAACCAAGATAGGCTATTCTTCTGTGTGGGATCATTTTGATCTGTCCCACGTTGACTCACTGTATCACAGTCTACTTTACTGCGGTTATAATAGGCTGTTATTTGCTTTAAAGACGTAAGACTGCATTACCTTTTTAATCAGTTCTTTAATTTGTTCGATATCAAAGTGCATCTAGCACAAATTAGTGTTCACGTGTCTGAATGAACGAGCCCTGCATTGTGTCAACACTTCTGAAAAGGAAGCAGTTCATTTTAAAACCGCCAAATGGCGCTATAGAATGCACCAACAGTGTCAACACCATGTCAACAAAGTATAGAAAATGTGTTACACGCACCTTGAGGCACCAGCTCCCCATCATTAACTCAATCAGTACATACGGCAGTTCTTGCAGACACTAGGCAAGGCAGGCCAAGTGTATTGCCCAAGGATACATTAACAGTACTCATTTATGGGAACTGGAATTGCACTGCCACCTGAGGACTTGCGTGTTCTGTCAATGTCTATGCAGGGAGTGGGATTCGAACTGCCGACCTTTGGATCATAGGACAAATACTACCGTCCTTAATCCATGGGTACATTCTTTGTTCATAAAACACTACTATGCTACATAGTAGTCACTTTACAACTATTGAAATTAATACAAATCTCTAGTGCTAGTCTTTAAACTAGACCTCATAGCCATTAAGAAACTGCTCAAATAACTGCACACACTTAACTGTGAGCTATACCACATCCTTCATGCACTGCCTGTCACCATCACACTCTGTGATTTAGAGAAAAACTAAGGAAAAATAAATGTTCATTGATCCATTAGAATAAATAGTTAACATTTAAATTACAGGGCTATCCTCAGCAGCCATAGCCAGCTACAGTAAATGAAACTACAATATATAGATTATAAATACTAATAATAGTCCATTAATCTTAACAGAGTACTTTTCACTTACTATTTTGCACAATATTCATCCACTCCTCACATATAGTGATGGTAAGGTAATGTTGTGACCACTTGAAATCTCAAACACAAGAATAGTTAGTAAAGCTCATATATTGACAATATGCTATAGTAACAGATCAGGTACCAATGCTAGCACATATATAGAATTAGCTGCAAGACAGACAAGAAGGGTTAATTGTACACACAGCCTCCAGTGACATCAGAAGCAACACAAGTGAACCCACAGCGCCATCTAGTGCCCATGCCTCCCCTCTCCCAGGTTAGTAGCCACAAAAAAGAAGGACCTTTTTTGGGTCTAATTAGCCACCTCTAAGTGCTTCAAATACCTCCACATCATTTGCGTCCCTCCCCTCGTCAGATTCTTCCATCTCCTATGAAAACACAAAATGCATATGGTCAACGAGAGAAGCTCAGGGAGGGTGCTCCTGGTGCGGACCGGGGGGCGCAGTGTGGGCCTGCCATCCAGATAATATGCATCCATTCAGAAAGTTAGACAAATACATAACGTGCTGGAAATAACAACGATTAACAACAACAGAAAGAAAGCTGTTCTTTTTGGGTTGTATGGACGAAATGCAAACCCTATAAGAATTTTTAAAAAGCATTGCATGTATAAGAAAATGCTGCAAAATGCAATGTTCAACATCACAACAGGTTACTGATACATTAAAAGTTAAGAACACGAGACTGACTCTTTACTCTCCTGTTTCATAATGAAATTTATCATAAAATTGCAAATCATTATGGGACAAGTTGATGGTTAATAGTAAAATAAAAGACATATTTCAATACAAAGTAAACAACAGATATTCCTTATATATTACACTAATGCAATGCAAATCTGTGTACATTTTTGTCTGTAGTCCCCTGACATGGTGGATTTCCCAGTAGTGTTGTCACAATACTAAAATGTCAAACTTCTTTCAACAAAGTAATGGGCTGGATATAGATTTTGACACCACAACAATTAAAAAAAATACTGTATGGACAATACAGTGTAATTTTCAATACTAAATATTACACTATACACTAGTTCTGATATAGATCAAGACCATTCTAAAACTATTTGGGAAATGTCCAATTCTAACCTATTTTTTAAAGGCCCTATTATAATCCTCTATTTTCTGATCTATGTTGTTATAATGTTGTTTCCTCATCAAAAACATAATTGGAGTTGTGTTTTGTTTCATTCACACGTTTAACACACAAACCCGGTATATTTAGGCTGAGTTCTTCTCTTGAACAGAAAACACTCCACCTTGTGATGTCATGTGGTAATACAGGAAGTGCTCCACTGTGTTTTAAACTCCATACACCTTCACTAGAATACTTTGGATGATTTCAGCTGTGGAATTGCCAGTCTCTATTGAGCTAAAGATAAAAGGTAGCTGTTAACTTGAAAACTACCACTTCATGACATCAGAAGGTGGTACAGACCATTTTGAGCTTTGGAGATGTTGAGAGACTAATAATAAAGGGTTACTTAAACATGTGTGAATGAAACAAAACAACTTGGTATGTTTTTGTGGAGATAACAGCATTCTAACAAGGCTTAAAGCTCACAAGAGTCAATTTTGTGCAATATGGGACCTTTAATATTTGAAGCTGGATATCAATTGTTTGACAACCCTATTTTTCAATCATTTTAGGATCTAGCTTCCTTAGCTCTTTGGAGACACAATCTTATTAAAACAAAACTGTCCCTGTCAAATAGTAAGCAAGTACAGATCCATCTAAAATACTAACCGAGTTGCTTCCTCCGCTGTCTTCATCGGCAGAAACTTTGTCCACTGCATCCTCGGTCTTGTTCAGGTCTTCTCCATCCTCTCCATAGCCGTAGACCAGGCCTCCTGCCCTGCTCTCTGAGAGGGGCAGGAACAAAAATAACACAAGACATTAGCATAAGGGACGGTGTAGCCCTCATTCATCCAGTAATGATTCAATGTAAAATGTCTTCTGTATGGGAGCGGTGTCCAGATGACCACTGTTGAAACCTTTCTACACATTAGCATAAGGATCAACAATACCAGCCCACGTTGGGGCACGTTGTAGTGGTTATGGAACAACCAAACCTGTCAGCACTGATAATGAGATGCAATACCGCACACTCTGAAAGGTGTGCAACACTGGTATATTGTATTTTTTGCAAGCTATGGAGTTATGCAATGGTGTGATGTGTGGCAGTATTGCACATGTTTGATATTGTTACATGTTTGATATTGTGTGAATGTGTGTTGGTGAGTTAGTGGACAGTGTGAATTGTTCTTATTGTTGACTGAATACAATTGCATTGTATAGTTTATTTATGTAAATCAGGGACTGCAGATGGAAACTAGCTGCTTAGCTATAATCTGATGCAGAACATGCGTTTTATGATCTTAATTATTTGTACATTGTCCTTTCAAATAAAGACTAAACTAAATGTCATTTCTCCTGCTTTACAATATGTTATTGACAGTTTACCTTTAGAAGACGTTTACATTTTCTGACCTGTCCTGCCGAGTCCTAGCTTTGATTACACTTTATAACGGTGCATGAGGAACTTTTTAGTGGAAAAGTGATATTCTTTGCCTAGAATGTTTCACAATATGGCATTAAACGTATTCAATTTTAGATATTTTTATTGCTTAAAATAACTTAAAAAGATCTGACTTGTAAGTTGGCCTGGGGGTACAACCTGCTTGCCTCCATGAAGATCAATACGTTTTATGGTATACTGTGAAACATTAGGGCAGGCTAGGCAATAACTCCTCCATGAAGACAAGCAGATAAAAGGAGCCACTATCAGAAAAGTTGCATACTGCACCTTTAAAATGCTGTATGCACGAGTTTAGACTTTGATTGACAATAACCCGTTGTTTTAACTGTTGTTAGAAGTTGAATATTTTAACTATTAATTTACCAGTGATATCGTATATATTCCATACTGTAGCTAGCTAAAGGTGCATTTTTAACATCACAACTACTTTCTCCTTATAAATAACATAGCTAATAAAATACTTCACTCTAACAGAGTAAAAACAGTAAACAGTGCTCTAAATTCCAACTGTAAATAGCTCTGTAAATTTCATCTGATATCTATATGTTAAAACATTAGCATACTGTGCTATCGTTAGCCAACACATGAAGCTCTAGTAGTGACAGCGATATACATATGTTTTAAATGTCTGGCACCTGATCACCGCAAATAAATACATTCACTGATAGATGTGTTATTACCTGATCCATCCGAGTCCGAGTCTGAGTCGGGTTCGGACTCTCCATAAGCTGCTAAAGAAGAAAGTAGAGCACTCTTTTTACCGCTCGCCATCGCTGCTCTGTTGTGTGCGTCGCATAAACGAAGAGTCGCAGGATAAAAACGTCACGAACTCACGTTCCAGTTGGATCATGGGAGTTGTAGTTCATGGTGGTGCCGCTGCAAAAAAAAAGTATTTATTTGGGCTGATAATTTACTAGGAAAACTTAAATTCTTAAATATCTTATGGTTATCGTTTATCAAATTGCACTGTCTGTTTTTTGCTTAGATTATGAACTATGTAATGTAAACTTTCTGGTGAATAGCCCAACACCTGTTCATGACATAATTCCCATGGATCTATTAAAAAAACGATATTTCCTTTTGGCTAATGTTTATTGTACACTGCCCCTGTATAAATAAAAACATCATAATTTCACCACTCCACAGATCTGACCTATGTGGCATGTGGCACCACCTTGTCCAGGTGGTGACACATGCATGTCCTTAGTGAGATAAATAAGCTTAATGTCATACTGTGGAGCATTCCAGACAAACTAATAATAACTTAATGTAGACAAGCAGGTGACACCAGAAAAGTTACATAGTGCATTAGTATTTCTATTCTCTAGGCTATCTCCCGTCCGCTCCACTTTCACTTTTGACCTCTTTTACGTTCCTCTTGTGCACAGGTTTTTGGTCATAATATAAAAAATGGACACTGTAAAATGAACAAACAGGTAAACTATGATAAAAACAGACAAAGTTAAGGCTAGGGATGTTGTGGCTTTATTGACCATACATGTAATAGTAAAAAAAAAATCACAGTTAGCATTGCTTTATTCCAAGTACCATAGTTTACACAACCAATAAGGTTTTTGGTTCATTTCATTAAAACGAAGGCTGATATTGGCCTACTTAAACAAAAAGGCAATTTTAATTTCCGTGTGATCCAACACAATATTTACACAAAGAAGCAATTACATAAGGGGTTTTCTCGTTGTACCTTTTCAGCACTAGTCTCCAGTTGATGCTCACTCTCATATATAGTAACTAGAACTGGGGAGACACTTTTTTGCCTCTTTGATCTGGTTCAAATCAGAATTTTTTGGTGAGACAAGGACATACAAAACTGCCTTTGTGAAGCATTTTTCAGAATAATTCTAAGATAAACTTTACTGATCCAAAAGAGAAATGTATAATTAGTAAGTAGTAATTTCATCACAGTTTCTTGTACATAGTTTACAGTGCATAACAGAGGTAGGATGAAGGGTGATGAAAGGTGCACTAAGTAGCTTTTGTGACTTTTATTGTCCCCATGAAGATGTCATTCCTACAGTAAGTGTCACCTGTGTGTATACATAGAGAAATAAATTTAATGCAATGCTGTGGAACATTCCAGGCAAAGCAATATCATCTCCATGTAGACAAGCAGTGTGGCTGACCCTCCACCAGAAAAGTTATTTTGTGCACCTTTAAGGGGGACTGGGTGTTCATTGAATAAATAGTGACTTGGGCATTATAGGGCCTAGATCTTGGTACTGTGAAAAACGCAGTGTATTCAGTCTATTCACCCAGTGACGTATAAACCATGCTTGCACGCTATATGACCTCGTTGGAGTTCTTCTTCCCTTTTGCTGTTCTTTGCCCCAGCTTAGGCGTGTTACAACAGCATCCATACACCAGGGCGAACACAAGTAAAGAGAGAGTCCCCAAGATGAAGACAGCTATCACCACAGCACCCCCCAGTGCCCATGAGTCGTGCTGGACACGATACAGGAACCACTCAACCAATCCCTCTGGAGATTCTGGAGGTTTCACAGGTTCTAAGAAGCTGTATGGGAAGGAGAAGAAAGAAGTTGGCATAGTGGCATGGAGTTGTGTTTCCATAGCACAGTATTAGTAGTTATTACAAGTGGGTTGAATAGTAAAACAAATATTGAAGTAAGATCACCAAATTAAAATATTACTCAACTTGAAGTACAAAGTGGTCCAAGAAAGTATTCAAGTAAAGTAAGGTATTTAGTGAAACTACAACTCCAGTAACTGTGTGTGTAACATCTGATTTATAATTTGAAGTTAATGTAATTGGAAGGACACAAGGATAGACACAAACATGAGAAAAACAAAATCATATCTGAAGAAGACTAATATATAGCTTTGTCATTCATAGACTTACTAATAGCAGAGATGGATAGTACTCAGTTACATTTACTTGAGTAACTTCTAAAGCAATTGTACTTTTCAGAGTACTTTTCTAGCAGCATATTTTTACTCCTACTTGAGTAATAACTGAAGTAACTGTGAGTAAGTCCTTCAGATATGGTTTAGTTTGTCAAATTTTTTGTCCTTGCAATTACACTAACTTCAAATTATAAATTAGATGTTACCGATGACAGTTACTCTGTGTGGTACTTTTAACATATACAGCTTTACTCTAACTTGAGTAATTTCTTGGACTACTACTTTGTACTTCTACTTGAGTCATATTATTCTAAAGTAATGTTACAATTTTTGGCTACTCTACCCACCTCGGAATAAGCGTAACCATAACGTTTACTCATGTGTACACTGTGTACACTGTAAATATATTATTGTAAAGCTTTGTTGTCTGAAAACTACTCCAAGAAGTACAATTTGGTTAAAGTTACTCAACTAGAGTTCTACCCACATCTGCCTGTTATCTGGATTTTAGATAAGCTACTGGGACAAAATCTTATCACAAAATGAGCATTAGCCAAAATATAACCTACCATTAACAATATGGTAGTGCCATCATTACAGCCCACAAGCAAGGCTACAGGCTAAAGAATTTCATTTTCATTTGCAGATCTGGTATATTTGTTGCCAAAAAACATTTTTTATAGATTCCAAAAGGCCTAACCAACAATTTATAAACTCTAGACTGATATTTTGTGATGTTTCCTGAAACAAAATGAACAGTTCTAATATTAAAAGCCATATTTGAAAGCTCACCTCTGCACAGCCATATCCTGGTACGATCCCTCACGCCTCAGTGACTCCTCACAATATACAACACTGCAGTGGTGAACGAGGACAGAAAACTGCTTCAGCTGGCGTTTGGATCCAACCGCAGGAGCTCACAAACATTTATATGAAGACTACAAGTTCATCTATTCACCTTGTGGTCAATTCCAAAAAGGACAATTTCAACTCTGCCTTTCAGTTTTCTCTCAAGTCTGCTCTGTGTGATCGAAGGCAAAAAGTGTGCATCAGTTCCTGGTTAATGTTTACTCAAAATACAGGCTGTGGGAGGGAAAGAAGGAATCCAATAATCATGTAGTTTGCATAGTAAAGGTGAGAGCACACATAATACTAATCTGGAAAAGTTAAGACCACATTAGATTTTTCATTTCAATCAGTTTAATTACAAACCTAAATCCAACAATCACATGTTGTACCAGTATCAAAAATGTTTTCTGCTACAGAAAATATCAGCCATCATAAACAACTAGTTCATATAAAATAGAAACAATTTGAACCAAACATTGGCACTTTTTGCAAAACAAGAACAATGTCCAAACCAGGACAACAGGAGGCGCTGTTGCTCTTTATACAAGCAAAAGCAAATACAGTTTGACCTGAATAAATAACAAACCGTACCACTGAAGATGGAATGTATTTAGGACTGGGCGACATATATCAATTTTTAGACAATATTTCTTACAAAAAAAAAAAAAAAGGAATGTTAAACCATTGCTGTTTCAATGTTCAAACTGAGGTTCAAATCTACACCAAACGTGAATTAAGTGGACTAGAGATAGACCAATATCGGACCGATATTTTGTTCTGGTTGACCTGCTGCCTAAAGAGTACACACACAACAAGACTACACAGCTCTCTTAAAGGTTTGTGAGAAAAATAATAAAAATGGGCTGAGTGTATCAGCTATTTCTCTGGTTTCCAAACAATCGGTATCGGCAATGGCCATGGAAAAACCCATATTGGTCAATCTCTAAAGTGGACCGGTAAAGTGACCACAAAAGTACAGAAATATCACTTTATAAGCTTGTTTGGGAGATTACGCTAGACATTTCAGTTTTGAATCAGCTCTTTTTGCTGTTATTTTTAATCGTTTTATTCATAGACAATATACTCGATATTCTTATTTAGCATATCTCCAGAACAACAACTTCAATATTATCACTTTTTCGATATATCTTCCACCCCTAAATGTCCTGTATATTTGTGCTGGTGAATGAAGAACTGATCTGATGTCGTCTGTGTTCTTTGTTAGACTACCACACTGGCTCTTTTGTCTCCAGGGGTCAAACACTACAGATGCCAGCGCTATGGCTCAGAGCAGATCTAAAAATGCTCATATTCCTACTACAGCTATCACAATTTGGTTTAACAACTCTTGTGAAACAATATAAAACTTGAAAATTGTATAAAATGATGATGTGCTATGTTGTTTGAAATAAAGCTTGGACGCTTGGACATCTGAATAGTGTATTTACATGTGGACCATTCTGTGGAGTTGGGGTCAGGCGGGGTGCACTCTGGTGGACGGCCTCTTTGCTTTGGCACTGCAGCAGCTGGTGCAGGAGATCACCACCATCAGGATAAATGTAGCTGAAAGAAGAAACAACAGCACATTTATGACACAGGAACACATGTTTGAGCCTAAAGTGCATCTGACAGGTTACAATACACATTACAACATAATGAACAGAATTCTGTTTAAAGGAACTGTATGTAAGATTGTGATTTTAAATTCCATAAGCATTACCTATCTCTGACCCCAGATATGAGGAAACATGTTCAAATCAAATAAATTACAAAAAATATTGGACATGATGGCCATGTTATGTTTATATGTTATGTTATAGCTTCACATCTGTGTTTACCCCATGTTGCTGTATCTGGTACATTTGCAGCACGCCTGTGTACCTGGACACTCCGGTCTCACTCGCTCCAAGATGTCCCATAATTCTGCTTTATCTTTGGGCTTAAGGAAAAAGCTGGTCCTGAAATCATTTGCTGTGTAGATTCAGAACTACAGTTTATAGCCACTGATTCCCTCCCTCTTCTTTGCTCCTTTCCTTTCAGATGAAGATCCAAAACAAGCCATAGGCTTGGGACACATGCGTGTGTATTTTTGCTCTGCTCAAGTGCAAAAGAAGCACGTTTCTGTGCGCAGCACACCTGAATGCAGTGAGCCAAGGAACAAACCAGCCACAGCGCCCACATATAGCCTAAGGACATGGCTAACTGAACAATCGCTGGAGTCCAGACAAAGCTACAGGTCCTTTTTGTTTGTTTTTGTTGTCCTAACAAGTCCTAGAGTTGTAAACAGAGGCAGGAGACTCTGGACGTCTGAGGCAACAGAATTTTATTTACCATCAGTCCGGGACCCAGTGACTTGAATACTCAACACTGCAGCATCCAGAGATATGGCCATTTATATTATTAACAATATATATCATTAGTTTTGTATGCACCAAAATGTTATTGACTGATTCTGGAGGTCCGCGGTGTTTAGAGTACAAACATGGCACCTCCGGGCCTGGGGTTGATGCTTAAAGGGAAGCTTTCCTAGGCTCTTTCCCGCACTGCTCTACTACTGCATCTACAGCTAGTCTGAATAATGCCCAGCAGTATATTACACCACTAACTTTTATGACCTCCAAAAATAGATCAAATCTATCCAGGTTTCCACACCAGCCTGTGGTCACAGTCCACTAACTGTGAAAAAAACTCCTCGCCTTAGTAGTCAATTACTTTGCCTAGAAATTGTCACCAAACTTATATCAGGTTTAGTTAATATTAAACTAAAACACTTAACAAACCCAAAACCTCCACATTTCCTTACTCACTATCATGAGCTCCGGTTTCACAGCGTAAGCAGTACCTGCCTCCAAACTCACTGTCCTTTGCGTGTCCTCACTCACTATTATGAGCTGGATTCACAGTGTAAGAAGTACCTGGCTCTGTGCTCTGCTCTGTTCCCTGAATACTCAACCGACCAATAGTAGTCCAGACCTGATGGTCCCTACTACCCTTGACCAGAACCAAACTCCAGAATGAGCCAATCACAACTGATATGCTATTCCACTAGAATTGATTGTAGGGTTGAATAGAACATGTAAATTGTAGACCTGCTTTATGCCAATTCACTATTGCAACTTTGTAAGGACTAAACTGATGCACTTCCACTACATAGGTTTCAATCTGTCAAGCATGCATCTGGTAAGGCAAACTTTCTCTCTTTAATAAAAGGAGATGAAAAACAGTTGCAATTACCAGATCAGCTGTATGTAGATTTAGTTGTCCGTGACACCAAACTGTTACGGAAAATAAGTGTTGTCCTAATGAGTCCTAGAGTTGTAAAGAGAGGCAGAAGACTCTGGATGTCTGAGGCAGGAGAAGTTTATTTGCCATCAGTCCGGGACCCGGTGACTTGAATATACTCAAAACTGCATGTTAGTACTGGCCATTCAAGTCTGACTATGCTTCCACACAAGGAGATTTAAATAAGAGCTAAGAAGGACAGCCTGGAGACAAGCTGGCCGAGATAAAATGAGAAGGACATAGCATACTACTAATAGTTGGATGACGCCATAACCATAGAGAAATGTCAACAATGAACTGAGATGTCCTTGCTCAGGCTATGCAGTTTGTCAGTTCTACATTGCTGTATTGACAATCTTGGTGGAGTTTATAATTTTACTTCCTGGTTGGACATGGGCAGCAGATGTAGTTAACAATAAAATTAAATGACAGCGCCTGTATTTTGTTAAAGGGAGGTCTAAAATGTCAGAAAATTTTGTTTTTTGTGTATTTTGGATAGAATTACGTGTTAGTAATTTTCATCTCTTTTTCATCCTTTGTTATGAACAGCCTCTTGGGCTGATGTAAAACTATGATAAATATTTACCACAGTTACTATCTCACCAAATGAAGTAATAATTAGCAAAAATGAATACCTGTCACATGTACGCTGTATCTGTCTTTTACTGTAAACTTACCCACGAACAGCACAAGCACTGTGAAGGCCCCAATCTCCAGAGCTCCGGCCTGTGGAAGCGCCTGCAGTTTGGCCCAGATTCTGTGGATGATGTCAAGCATCTCCTGCTGGAGGCCCATCCTGGTATTTAGAAACAAGATGGAGTTTGTAGGTGAAGAAAAGACAGCCCCAGCTCTACGTGAAAATAGTATAAACACATGAATGTCAAAGTCAAAGAAAAAAAAAATCTCCACTCATTCCCACTTGTGTCTGTAATTATAGAGCTATCCTGCAATTACGCCATGGGACCTTACAATACCAGTATATATCTTGAAATAGCGTTTTCACTGTGTAACCACTAGCCCAAACATATGAGATATTTTCCATTTACTTAAAAGTAATATATTAGTCTATTTACTATGTCTGTAGTCCTTTAGTCAATGGTGTCTTAGTCGACCAAAATTTGTATTAGCCGACTAACCATTTTATTTTAGATTATAAGGATTTATATGGGACAGCAGAAAGGAGAAGTGAGTTTTCTGCATAAATAATTGTTTTTGCATGAATTCCCGCGCAGGTGTAGTCTTGTGAGTGCAGTTTGGATCAGATACATAGAGATACATAATAGTTTTGAAAGCTTTTGCCAAGACTTCTTTTTTGTCGACTAATTGATCAGAAGGACATGTCTTAAGTTGACCAACAATTTTAGTTGACTACAGCCCTAATATTTACCACACAAACTTTCAGCTTGAGAACATTTTGAAATATTCTATTGGGGTTCTACATATAACAAAATGCATCTTTCTTGTTTTATCTGTAAATAAATTGTGAAATATAAAGAAATTATTGACTCAGAATTATGTGAAATATTAACTAACTCGGGTATTTAATCATCAAACACTTTTACCTGAATGAATATTTTGTACGTTTTACCACAAAAACAAAACCCAAGTATCTTATGGCTATACATGAATTTCAAAATGATTCAAAATTTGAACCATTGCCATAGTAATTAACAATTTAAAACAAACTATGATATTATATTTTTGACTGGTAAAACGTCCTCACTGCATTTGCAGTAGCAAACATATCTCTATAATCACATACAAAACTATGTCCAGCTTTATTCCTTGCAATCTTCCTTCCCTCATGGCCACACAGCAGAGGTACAGCCCGGGCGTTTCAGTTTAATTATAACCAAAGGCAGACCTATTTTAGCCATGGCATTTGGAGCACCCTGTCATCATAAGAGGGGCAGCTGTGTGTGGGTGCTATCCTGTCTGATGCGATCCACTGAAGTAGAGGAGTACTCACATTTTCGGAATCCTTTCTATCATAGAACTTGATAAATACAATAATAAACAGGCCAAATGCTGGATTTGACCTAGTAGCAGTTTAATCCCAATAGCATGTTCTGAACTTTACAGGAATTCTTAATGTATTTTTCTGCTTCAATGTAAAATTTTAAACTCAATTTCAGTTCTAAGGAATAAACTCAATACTGAATACCAATTCAGATACAAAGATGATAAAAAAAAGTCTTTCTCTAGACAATAGAATGTAATTTTCAAAATCATGGCACTTTCTTTTATATTACCATGCAGTCTTATATCTGTGTAATCTCTCAGTCGTCCAGGTAGGTTCCATAGTGGTCCATGGGCGTGTACTAGTCTGTGTCTTATACTTCTAAAAGATCAGCTCAAGATCATTCTAAAGCTATTCAGGAAAGGTTCATTTCAGTCATTTGAATGTGACTTTTTTAGTATTGATAGTTGCTCAAATGAGTACATAGTTTCAATAGCCTACTAGTGTTAGTATCAAGAAGTACCTGATTTTTGATACTGTTTAATAACCTTAGTTTATACTGAGACATATGGTTGCGAAAGCGATCGATATTTTGAATAATTTTATTTTGGAGTGCAAATGTCACTTATTGCCTCTGCTGATCAAAAAGCACTGATTACAGATTAAATATAGTTATTTTTATATGACAATACCTCAAGATAGCATGAAGTGTGTGTGTATATGTGTGTGTGTGTGTTTGGTATATTTAATTCATGTAACGTTATAATTGTGAAATGCAGTATGTCGTAAAAAACTACGAACTGTGTTTTGACTCACCCCAGTACAGTCAGTGCTTGCAGTGTTAGCAAAAGTTGTCCATCAGTGTCAAGTCTACATGTGGCCAAGTAGCATACAGCCAGGTCAATGTAGTAGTTAGCTCCTTTATACTTTTCGTTCATTTGTCCTAGTTTGGAATATAACTCTGAGTTACTTATATAGATAAAAAGGTAATAGCGATGTACCTCAGTAACTATAGCCAACCTTAACGCTGTTCCGACCAGAATTACCCATAGAAATTAGCATTATGACACAATTAACATACTGTTAGTTAGCAATCAACGTTTTTTTAATTACAAAACGCTTTTGCGTTGGGCCTAACGATCAAGCAAGCTAAAGACGTACAATTACTTTTTTTTTTTTTTTTTTTACAAAGGTATTAGTATTTATAAGTGTAACAAGTATGACAAACAGCTTTTTAAATGCGTTTTACATTGTTGTAGTTAGCATTACCTGACCTTACCTATCTTTTACTGGCAGCCTGGTTGCTAGGTAACCATGCGTGAATATACGTGCGTCTTAAAATTAATAGTTTGAAAATTATAATCTTTTTAATAATTTTTAGCCCGATGTAGCCTATTTTTGTGATACTAAACCTGTGAAGCATTTTGGTCAACTATGGTTGTTTTTATAATGTGCTACCTAGCCAGAGGTGGGTACTCAATAGATCCATGGTAGTACTCAGTTACCTTTACTCAGTTACATTAACTTGAGTAACTTTTTAAAGAAATTGTACTTTTCAGAGGACTTTTCTAGCAGCATAATTTTACTCCTACTTGAGTAATATTTTTTATTGAACTAACATCAGATTTTGTGCATAATTTTATGTTTTGACCTTCCAATTACATTAACTTCAAATTATAAATCAGATGTTATATCCCGACAGTTTTGCTTACTTGAGTAGTAGTTTTCCCAAATACTTTATTATTCTTACTTGAGTCATTTCTTGAACCACTACTTTGTAGGCTATTCTACTTGAGTAATATTATTTTAAAGTAACATTACTCTTACTTGAGTTCAATTTTTGGCTACTCTACCACCTGTACTTAGTCTAAATAAATGTGTTTGATTGTATGTGATAATACATGCAACATTATAATAGAATTTCTAAGATGAATTACTAAACTTTATCAATGCCCCTCCTGTACAGATATATTACTTTATAGGAAGTAAGTAGTACTAAGCCTCATACCTCTTTGAGTGCTGCAGAAGCCCTTCGAAAGCTGGCCCAAAACTGATGTTCTCAAGACCTTTGCTCCTTCCACAGTCTTCACCCTCCCCCTTTCTCTCTTTCGCTCATGTGTAACTCAAGTTGGTATATACAATCCACTCAGCACTGTTCTTCTTTCTTATCCACTTTTACAGATGCGAAGCTTGAAGTTTGGGGGTAACTTGACTCTCGGGGTGGATCTGCAGACTCCCAGTGCTTTTGTGCACTGTGAGTATTTCTTATCTCCTCCTACTTCTCCTTTAGCACTCTTCCCCTCTCTCTCTCACTCCCCCACTCCGCACACTCATTCACTTGTATGTTTCCCCTCCTTGCTGTTGCTAAAGACCAGCTGTGCCCAGGCCCCTTTCTCTCTCTCTCTCTCTCTCTCTCTCTCTCTCTCTTTTTGTGTCCTGTGTAACCGTGGAGACAAGACCCGACCCTAAAAGGAGCAGGGGAGCAGGGGGTGGTGGGGTAGCCATCCATCTGGTGTCCCGCCAGCTGACAAATGCCTCCAAATACAACTACTTTTACAACAGGTCTGCATTTGAAAAGAGTTGTTAATGGTCAGTTACTTCATTACACTGTAAATCAATTAAGGACATTATTGGAATGGTGTGAAAACATGCAAGAACAAATTGTGGTTTAGGCCTATTTTAATAATGGAGATTATTTATCATGTAAAGAGTCGGCAACTGTTCTGTAGTATTTTTTCATCCCAGTGAAAATGTTGGTTGCTATTCAGAGGTAAAGTAGCCAAACAAATTAAGAGAACAGTTAAGCTATGTCAAAATAATACCTCAAGTAGAAGTACAAAGTTGTGGTCCGAAAAATTAATCAATTACAAGTATTTACAGAAACTACTAAGTAAGAGTACTGTAAGATAACTGTCTGGACATAACATCTGATTTATGTTAATTTAAGTTAATGCCATAGACAAAAAGTTATTCATGTGATGAGCAGTGCGAGAAACACAAACGTTCAAGTCAGTTGCAGTCACCTGTAGACTTGCTCACAAAACTGTAACCAAAACTTTTACTGTTACACTGTCTCAATGCGAGTAAAAGTATCGGAGAAGTATGCTACACTAAGTACAAGTAAAAAAGTTACTGCTTACTATTTATATTCTGTAAACTGAATTACTTTTGTCATAACTTCCACTAATATTTACACCTCTAGACTCTAAACAGTGGTAGGTGGGTTAATAACTTTCTGACCCCAATATCCAACAAACTGAATGCCCATAAACTTTTTACTTCACCCTTTTTATTTAGATAATTTCATATATTTATTTACATTTTTATAACTGCTGAATTAGTGAGATGCCAAACTGTATCATTGTTTTCACTTAACCATAAACCTGTTCTGTTTTTCATGTAATCCATGTAGATTTTTGGACCTCTAAATCCATTCTCTTAGGTTTATTGACATTTGAAAAAGTTACAGTAAAGGGTGTGTTCTCTTTCCATGTATTGTGGTTGAAGCATCTTACACATAATAATGAACAATGAGCCAGTTCCTTCCTTTGGCTTTTTATTATTCCAGCAGTATGAACACCATAGTTACTCGTGGGATTTGGTGAAAAATGCACTCTTGGACTTCCAATTTGACATTGTTGAAGAAAGACAGGTATCTGGATTTGAACATTTTGGTCTAGTTGTCCAGTTTATTGGAATGTGATACTCTGTTATTTCCAAGTACACATGCCTTTGCTATCAGTGTACAGATGGTTCGGGTTAGTCAAAGTGCTCCTTAGACTTTTCCAACACAATAATACTTTGTTGTCCTTTGACAATTTTGGTGAAGTTTATAATTGGACTACCTGGTTGAACATGGGCAGCAGGTGTGACATACGTACGAGGTAATTCTGTAACTATTACCTAGCAACCATACTGTAAACAAGGGCCAAAGCTCATCTAGGTTACATATTAGTTATGATTTGACAAATAGAAATATGTGACACTATGTTTATATTGTTTATAGGCTACTTTGACTTTAACTGACCCTGCATTTTGGATGGAATTTTGCATATTAATGACATAGGGGGACTGGATAAGTAGACTTCAGTGCCTAAACTGCCTGTATTACAAAGCTTAAAGTTGCTGTACCTGTCTTAAAAATGTGACAAACAGAACTAGTTCATTTTAAACAGCTTACAGTTATTCCTCACTTACCTTATGCATTCAGAGCATCCTAATTATTCACCGCAACGAGTTTATATGCGCTTTTCACAACTCTTAGAGACTAGAGCGAAGTTCTGCCCCGACGGTAAAGCTAACAACAACTGGCATGCTAACACACACTTCCTGGTTATTGGACATTAAAAGGCTTTATAGATGCAGACTGTACGCAGTGGACTCACTTTGATCTCAAAAGCTGCTTATGCAATATATCTGTACTGGGGCAAGATACATTTTACTCAAATACATGGTAGTTAAAGAGTGCAGGCCCTTTAATTACTATATATTTGTAAGTTATATGTTAGTTTAGTCTTTATTTGAAGGGACATTGTAGAGAGGCATTAAGCTCATAAAAAACAGAGATGTTCCGCACCACATTATAGCTAAACAGTTAGTTAGCAATTCACACTGTCCACTCTCTGACCTACACACATTCACACAATATCACACATTGACAAAGTAAAGCATTAGGTACTGTATTTACAAAATTAGGAGTTTCATCTTATAAAAAAAACATAGTAACCTACCTACATTTCACTATTACACTAATCCATTTCTTACAAAAAACACAATATATCAGTGTTACACACATTTGGCAGTGTGTGATATTGCTAACTCGTTATCAGTGGTGACAGGTTTGTTTATTCCATAACTGCTTGTTGATCAAAGTTGCTAGTTTCACTTTCAAGATATTTAACACCACATGACTCTGTAACTTCCTCTGCCTCACTTTGTTAACAAAACCAAGAACAAATAGCCCACATAATTCATATTTCATCAATGGCATTTTTATTCTCCTTTTGCATCATTTATTACTCAGTTGCTGATTCATTAGAAGACCAATGACCTATTCTGGTTAAAATCTTTTGAATGACAAATGTCCCATGACAAATGCTTCATTCTTGTCATGACAACACCAGAATTATTCAGGCTGATAAATTAATGACAGCTGCTTGGAGACGTGGCTTAAAGGCCAATATGGGAATTTGAGGAATAACGCAATTCACTGTCAATATAAAATATGCTGCTAAGATAAGATACAGACGATTCTTAGTAAGATCCAAATTCTAACAGTTAAGACTAAATATATTATAAACAATGGCCATGCATCAACAACAGCACATTAAAACACAAACTGTGCAGTCCTAGTAGGGAATCATAAATAGGTTTTCCAGGAACGTGAGCAGGTCAGGACACTTATAATGGGCTACTGAAGTTCAAATTTGTCATGTACTCCCTGGTTTTGTAAATGTCAACATCATGTTAAAGTAACCACAGCAGATCATGTTTGTTTGTGTGCGGAAGTAGTTATCTTGTCATCGAGTTATGTCATGTCTTATGTGTCATATGTGTCACTATACTGTAGAGTCCACTGGGTTAACTTATAGACAACTTACTAAAAACTTCTTGTAACACAACATCTCAACAAGCAGGGCTCTTTTTTTGGAAAGTATAATATATATAGACCACTCCTTTTTCATGTGTTTGATGAATGTAATATTCATATGGCTTAAAGGGGGAACCTATGATACAATATTGTGATATCTTTTACTGTGTAATATGCAGTGGTGGAAGGTAACAAAGTAAAAAAGTAAAAGTAGCAAAGTACTCTACTTAAGAAGAAGAACTTTTGGTATCTGTACTTTACTTGAGTCAATTTTATAGTGGATACTTGCTTTTACTTCACTACATTTGAGAGCAGGTATCAAAGTTCTCCACTGCAGTTATTGACTGGACTGAAAAGTAAAAAGTAATTTTCATACGATTTGAGGGGTTATTTTTTTTTACCATGTTTGTATTAACATCCTGTTTTCGAGTTCAGGTTTCAGCTTTGAGCAAACAAAAATAAATACACAAAATTCATGAGAAAAATTAAGAAACTGATTCGTAATGCTACATTTTTATTTCAATATCACTACATTTAACTCTTTAACAAATTAACACTTATGTGAAATACTTTTACCTTTTACTCTTAAAGTACATTTTAAACAGGTACTTAAATACTTTTATCTTTTTTTTATCTTACTTTTTACCTGTGTGTGTACTTTTACCCAAGTAACAAAATTGAGCACTTCATCCACCACTGGTAATATGTAATTGCACTACGCCCTCTAGCCGCTAAACACAGTTATTACATTATAGACTTGCCTATTATTTTGAAGGAGCTGTATGTAGCCTGGACTCTGACTATTATAATTTCTCAAAGGTTATCCAAATATTACGGCTATAATAAAAGGTTATAATATTACGTAGGGGTGCACTAGGACCATGTCGAAGCCGAAGCAGTAGCACCGGTATCCACAAAGCGGCGCTAAAACCCCACAAACACCACCGGAGAGAGAGGAGGACTTCCACCGGGGGGAAGCGGCATTGCAACATCTGCCACGTCTCTGAGCCACTTCCAGGACCAGCGGGTGATGGAGATGTGGGAGTGACCGAGCAGCGCGCACGAAGCCCCGCGGATTGAACACACGTCGACCGACCCCTCCGCATCCCCGCCTCCTGTCGCCCACTTTGAGGCGGCAGCGGTCGGCCTGCCCTTCCCGGGAGGAGAGAGGAGAGAGCGCGCCGTTGTTTAGCTAGTAGCCGCGGGTTCCTCTGCACAGACTTCACCCTGGAGCTGTTTTGCACCCACGGGCGGGCTTGTTTCTGTGCTTTCAGGCGCGGTGCCCCCATGCTCGGTTCCGGGACAATGGACGAGGAGTTTGTAACCGAGGAAGAGGAGCCGTGGTACGATCAGCAGGACTTGGAGCAGGGTAAGTCAGGACGAGCGCACCTATCCTCCGCCTCCGTGCGCACAGCATCCGTACAGTCAGCCGGCCGGTGTGAGCTAGCGGGGTGTGCACAACAAAAGACCAGCTGATCTAGCACAGAATGACACTGATATTTTAGAGCTATTTTCTCCTATAGGCCTACTTTACCCTATGATCTACTATTATTATTACAATGGGTATTTGTGCATTTGGGCTTGTCAGCGTCATGCAGAGCTGTCAATGAAGATTTACAAAAAGAAACAGCAAAACAAAGCGTCATCATTTGGCATTATTACAATAGCCTAATTCATCCGTTATAATAAGTTAACAATGTGATTGTTGTGTGTGCTAAACCAAAAGGCCATTTTAGTTGGCCATTTTTTTAAACTATGCTAATTCAACGCTGTGCTTTCCAAAACAGAAAGGAGATTTTATAGAATAGTCAGGAATTCATACGATTTTCATTTGGTGTTAATAGGCTACTGCAACAATTTTAATGTGTAATTTAATGATAATGTTCAAACTAATTGGCCTATTATGTACAGCACCTAGGCTATATATTTTCCATTTAACATTCAAGAAAATGAATTACAGTTACACATTGGCTACACAATAAGATATATTCAAGATATATTCAAAGCAGCCCATACTTTAAAAACAGAAGTGAGACGTACCATCATGATAGCTTAGCAAATTCATTTTATGGCAACATTGTTCTTCTACATACTATACTATAATATTCTTTTCTTTCATCATCACAGTTATTGGCTCATACATAATGTTTATTTGAGGAGCGTTAGCATGTTGAATTGGCTCTCCTGTATGACTCAGCAGCACGTCTAAGCTCTGTGAAAAAACTGTATTTAGTTCAGTGCTTCTTCATTTCCTGTTTCTCTTTTCATCTGCCAATCACTGTCTGTGTGCCAAGCATTTACTACTGCTGCTTGTGAGCTGGAGTGAGAGACTGCTGATGTGAAGACTATAGACCACAATTCAGGCTGCACCTTAGATTTTTCACATTATATATATATACATATATATAATCATAATGGTCAACATGGCTATGCAGACTCTAAAAAACGTACACATACATTCATCACAGACATACCAGCAGACATACAGAGATTTAAAATAGGCATTAAAAATAGTCATACATAAAAAAAAGTGATACATAAAATGATAAGTCAATAAATGACTTATCCCCCAATCATTCCCTCCCTTACATGGACGCATTATAGAGTCGAATAGCTTTGGGTAAAAAAGGCTTCCTGAGCCTGTTCGTGAAGCAGGAGAGTGAGAGCAGCCTTTCACTGAAGGAGCACCAGCTCATGCAGAGAGTGACTGCTGTTGTCCAGGACAGAGAGCAGCTTGGCCAATGTCCTCCTCTCCATCACAGACACCAC
>JACM01017539.1:0-13806 GCA_000787095.1 Periophthalmodon schlosseri
CAGAATGCTTTTTGTTCCACAAATAATTAATCACTCTTGGCTAAAAGTCATGATAAATATTATATACATAAAAACCTATTAAAAGGGCTTTGCAAGACAAGGAAATAATTGTAAAGTATTTGTTTGTTATGAATGAAGCCTTTCTCCTCACTTCATGTCTCTTTCATGTTTTATTAAACTACTGTCACAAGTCAAATGAATGTGGGTTGCATAAAATACATGTGATTGAGACTGCATGGGTATTTTTCATTCAGTTTATTTGTTTCCAGTATTAATGAATTTCTGAAAAATATTACTTCTAAAAATGTATTTCTTATTATTTATGGTTTGTCCAAGACGCACCAGGCATTACAAGAAAAAAAACAAAACAAAAAAAAAAACTAAGTGGTACTAGTTTTTGAAGAAGTATAATAAGAACTAAAGCAAAGCAACTTTTTGGGAAGATGACTAAATTAAATTGCATCTCATAATAGTGCACAATAATGTGATTTAAAGTTGATTTAAAGGTAAGAGGGGCAAGGATTGGATAATCAGTTTTGGAGTTTTGAACAAGAGGTCAACAGATCAGTTTCTATCAATAAATGTTAGATTGAGATTTTGTTTCCATTGAACAAAATGTAAAATCATTATCTACATGTATGCTAGTTTGTAATGAGTTACTAAATACCAAGGTCAAAGCATAACATGTCTACTTTAAAATATAATTCACGACAAACTAAGTTCATTTTGTGAAGCTGTCTCCTGAATACCTTCCTTTGGTTCCAAATCTTAGTTCTTGTCAGATTCTCAGCCTCTACTCTCAGTTCCTTCACCCTGGGCTCACAGAAACCTCTCCATCACTAAACACAAAGTTCATTTGAATGTTGAAGGGCCTGTAGATTTTCAGAGTGAATAAAGCAAAGTGCTGCTCTTCTGGTCCTTAAGTGTCTGTGACAGTTAATAAGGGTTTTGGATTGGGTTATGTCAGGTCGGCCAGGCTCAGGAATCAGGGGAAAGGTGCTTAGTGAGTACATCTACATGGCAAAAATCATAATCAGAGAACTTCAATAATTACATTATATTTTAGGTGTGTTTACATGCACAAAAGAAGTCTGATCATCAAACACCTGTTGAGTAACTCTTGTATTTGGAAGATAAAGTAAAATTCATTTTAAATTACTCTTTCAGTCTTTAACATTTGCAAAGACCAGTTATTGTCAACAATAACAAGAAAAATATTGTATGTGCCATAGTGGATCATCCGTATAGGCAAAGTGTGAACACTCAAGGAAGCAAATCATTTCAATAATAATAATAATAATTTGTGGCATATACATTGAACATAAAATGAACAGAGAAGTGAATCTTGTTTTTTTTAGGAAAATACAAAAAAAGGTTATCGTGTGTAATTCTTGCAATATTGGTCTCGCTATATGGCTTTTAATACTACTCCTCCAGGTGTGGATGGACGCTGGCACTCAGATCTTCTTTTCCTATGCCATCTGCCTGGGCTGCCTCACTGCCCTCGGGAGCTACAACAAATACAACAACAACTGCTACAGGTGAGAATGGGACTAAATCTGGACGGCATTCACTCTGACCAACTAACCAAATGCTGGTTGAGATTTAATTTGCCTTAAAGGTGCACTATGTAACTTTTTTCTGGTGGAGCGTCTGATATAAACTTGTCTCCATGGAGATATTCTTGCTTTGACTGAAATGTCACATAGTATGGCATTAAACTAATCACAGTAAGAATGCATGTTTTTTTAAAGTATTTTAGAACAATAAAAAACACCTGTAATTAAATACACGCAGATACCATAGATATGTTTAACGCCACACTGTGGAACATGCCAGGCATAGCAATAACATTTCCATGGAGATATGCAGATTCCACCAGAAGAATTACGTAGTGCACCTGTAATATTTTCAAAAAGAAATGTTTGAGAAAGAGTGGACTGAATTTGCTCCTATGTAATTCCAGCCCCTAATAGAATAATTATTTTCATTGTTCCTGAGCTCAATTAAAATATGGATTAAGATTAGCACAAGTATAGCCAGAGAGGAAAATGTCAAAAGTCAGTCCCTCATGCTGTTATTATAGTTTTAATTAGTGCATTTCATTTTTATTTTGTAGAGACTGCTTGTGCCTGTGCTTCCTGAACAGTGGCACCAGTTTCATTGCAGGATTCGCCATCTTCTCCATCCTGGGCTTCATGTCGTTCGAGCAAAACGTCCCCATCTCAGAAGTGGCAGAATCAGGTTTGTTCACTTGTTAGTTTGTTAGTCTGCGCTACACCACTCAGGGGTGGCAAGTTACTTCTGTAGTCACAGCTGCCTTGGGGCTAACTGACGCAAAAACATGGCTGCCAATCTGGCAGCTGACTGATATCTCTCACACAAAACCATCACTTGCAAGGTGGGTAAAGAGTGTTGGGTATAGAGTCTTGCCCAAGGACACAATGGTAGTATATAAAGGTCAGAGATGGGACCGCCAAAGTTACACTTTGTACACTATGTAACTTTTCTGCAATAATCACTAAGCAATAAAGCAATAATCTCATGGATTTAAGTTACAAACATCAAATTGTGGGTGATAAGGCCATATTCTGGTTTAATAATTTGAAAAAAATAAATACTTGTAATTCACCAATATGTATTTTTTGGCAGGCCCAGGTTTGGCGTTCATAGCGTACCCTCGAGCTGTCTCTATGATGCCCTTCTCTCCTCTGTGGGCCTGCTGCTTCTTCATCATGATTGTCTTCCTTGGTTTGGACAGTCAGGTAAGTCTCAAACCTGGAAAATTACATATACACATAGATGTTACGGTCTCTAATGTTAAAGCAGACCTATTATGCAACATTTACTTTTCAGAGTTTTTAACCATGTTATAGTTGTTTCCAGGGAACTAAACAGCTTTTACTGGGGCACGTTCTCCGGTTTAAATCAGCTGTGTCCCAGTATGGAAAGACCTAGTCTGTGCACTGTGCCGGAGGCAAGTGCCAAGAGCACATAATGACGTGACGAGTGCCCTGCCCCTGTGTGCAGCTCACAATATAGGCTATACAAGCTGTACATAGATACAGGTTATAGGTTACAGTTCTGTGATGCATATCAACCGTAATCAGCTGGCAGGTCAAATACACCAGGTGTAGGTGGGTCCAAACTATCCTCTGTTTTATTGTGGCAAGTCAGCACAATAAGCACCTCTTGAAGCTTTGTTTAATTAAATAAACTAGAGCTGTAGACTTGACTTTTGCATCTGCGTGTATTTAGCTCTGCAAAGAGGGCAACTCTATCCCTTAAGTGCAATTTTATTCACACCTGCAAGGTGTGAATCAGCCCTTAATGATTAGCCTAAATAACAGATGATTCACTTGGCCTTTATTATTCACATGTTGGAATGACTGACACATGAAGACACTTCTGAAAACGTTTCTTTTGTAGAAGCATGGATTTTTATTAAAACTCTGAGTGCTATCACATTTGAAGTGGTCACGTGACACGGTGCAGTCGCTCCCTCAGAAGCCTGATGCGCTCCAAGCAAGTGTGAGCAGGACACTTGGCTCTGCTTCAGAGGAGCCCACTCCAGAGGAGTGCTACAGAGTGGTCTATGGAGGAAGGATCCTGAGAATTGAGAAACACCCATTTTGACTATAAAAGTGATGCTTCATATTCGTGCAGTTAAATGCATAAATGATTAAGACTGAATAGCCATGTGGATTCAGTAGCACAAAGTATTGCAGCAAAGTTTCTCGCTACATTTCGGTTGGATTAAAAGCAACATAAAACGTGAGGCCAGGTCTCCTAACAGATGTTTGAGGCTTTAGTTTTGTCAAGACTCTGAAGGGTCATGGGGCATGGGACATGGGGCGCTCAGTGTGCTCAGTGTGATGGGGAGCAGGGGCTGTGCAAAGGGAGGCAGCAGAGGGCTGGAGATTTACTACCACTGGCACAGGAGTTGAACACAAATGATCAGTAGCTTGTGGAATACACATGTTAAGCTTAATAATAGTATCCTATAGTTGTACTATTTATTATTTATTTATCTTTTTTTATACAGGGGAACCCAATGAGAGCACTTGGGCTCTCTTTTTCATGGGTGCCCTGTTTAAAATACATTACAAGCAGAAAAAACAAACAAAACAAACAAATATACAAGTCCATAAAAAAACATTAAAAACAGATTATTAAATTTGTGTCACCAATGCATCCAGTTTTGCTTTTCCTTAGAGAGTATTCTATTTTTGTGAAGCAAAACGGCTAAAAGCCCTCTTTTCCATCTCAGTTTTGGTGCGGCTAGTCCTTAGCCTTATGCAGTCATGTGATCTGGCATTAAATGTTCCAATGAGTAACATGCACGTGAGGTATTCTGGCAGTTTTTGAAGTCGTCCCTTATAGATACATTTCATACAGTGCTGTTCTCTTCTAACAGACAGTGATGGCCAACCCATAGAGAAAAAAGTGATTGGTTGAACGGTTTCAAAGCAGAGGTTGAAGTCTACATGATAAAAAAGATGAATAGATAAAATAGACGAATGCCTATCTTGGGAGATAATTCTCAGTTAGGCTGCTACATGCATTTATTCATCTAAAATCCGACAGATTACATGAAATTACATATGTTTTGTGCAAAATTTCCTAATGGGGGACCCCAGACACCCCTGCTTGAAAGAGATGCACTACATCAGACTTTTGAGAAAAATATCGGTACAAATGAAAGGGGCCGGTGCCCCAGGATAGCTGCTTGTCTAGTTGCGATATTGCGATTTAAAATTTCCAAATCTTAGCATAATGATCCACAGGTGTCATAGATTATAACTATATACTACTACTGATGTTGCCATTAGTGAATAAACTGTAAAATGTTTAACTTTCATTGACAGTGTATATGGGATTACCATATGCATGGAACTAGCTTTACTGGATCAAATTTTGCATGGAAATTGCAAAAGTATGTATACGGCAACGCCTATGTATATGTTATTGCAGTTTTTATTGCTTAAAAATACCTTGAAAAACATTCCGTGTGCAACTGTGAGCTTGCTTCCATCGAGAAAGAAAAAATCAGTTCCATGCAGTTGAATATTCTAGGCAAAGCAATAACATCTCCATGGAGACTAGCTGTAGCTGGACCTTGAACCAGAAAAATTGCGTAGTGCACCTTTAAATAAAACAATATATGAAACTTTTTGAGCACTTTTCCCATTCAGAAAATATAATATTTAGTTATTACATTGTTAAGCGCTATGGCAGCAGTCCTAATTTTGAATCATTCTGAATTCCATGGATATATATATATATATAACATTATTTGACAGTATTATTTATCCCTGTCAGTTTGTGTGTGTGGAGAGCCTGGTGACAGCGATGGTGGACATGTATCCGGCCATGTTTCGCCGTAAAAATCGCCGAGAGCTCTTCATCCTGGGCGTCTCTGTGGCCTCGTTCCTCCTGGGACTCGTCATGTTGACGGAGGTACAACAGATCAAACACAGATTTCCAGGAATGCTTATGTAAGGGGTCGGGCTATTTTATAACAAAGCTATGCAAATATAGATCAACTACAAATATTTAGTTAGAAGAATGTTCACCCATAAACTAGGGACAATTTCAAATTCAAAAACACCTTGATTTTACAATAGGCTCTGTGCACAGCAGCACGCTAGCTAGCTCACGGTGTCTCAAAGCTAACAGTCACTTTTATTAAAATTGGAAAACCTAAAATAAACAGCCTATTAAAATTCAAATTAATTAAAATAAAGACTACCTGATTGTTTTTAAATATAGAATACTTCAGTTTGTGGTGTTGTTTTAATATTTATTATGCCTTGAAATTAGCATCAGTGTTAGCATTTAGACATAAACATCTCTCTTTCTAAACACAGAAGTGTCCTCTGGTGAAGTATTCATTTTATATGTGTAGTGTTTAACATGTTGTCAGTGACATCCACTCGCAGCTCCCTGTCCACTGCCTGACCCTATCCCCCTAACATCTGACCCCTGACCCCTAACACACCTGCAGCTCCCTGTCCACTGCTTGATCTTGAAATATTTATTCATTTTAGCGTGACTCTGCAAAACCCTCATAGAGATACAATTGGACAGGAAGTAGTGACGCTAACAGTGAGGTTGCTGAGCGCTACTGTGCACAGAGCCTATTATTCCCAATTATTGACACCAAGACCAAACAACATTGAAATCCTTAATTTTCTATCATTTCTGTTATTTAACATGTTGATTGCAGATTTAATCCTGAAAAAGCAGAGACAATGTGTAAAAAGTTGGTGGAAGAAAAAATGCAATATCATGCATGCATATAATTATAATACTATTATTATACTATTATTATACTATTATTATTATTATTACTATTCAGTAGTTTGGGTTATGGTCATGGCCTTCTTGGTTATTTTGTTACTCAAGATGCCCCTCTCTGAAATGAGGCCAGGATGCAGTTTTTCCATTTGGATTATAATGTATTTTTGTACAAAATGTAAATCCAAAAAGGATTTATATTATAGTGTAGTTTTATTATTATCCTATAATTTCTTATCTTAACCATGTCACACTATATTTTTTATGCCCTTGCTAGCTAGTTAAGGCTAGATTTTACATAGAGAGCTAAATATGCTGTGTGAAACATTCAGTAATGCATGCAATGGACAGAACATAAACTATACATCAGATAATGAAACAAAAATACCATATCATAAATCTAATTTTTGATATTTCTGATTTTAAAATTGACAGAAGCAAATTAAATGTGTTTAAATGTGTTTAATCTGCAGTATGTTGGTATGGTGATGATCGGTGTATAATATATAATATTATATAAATCATTATCATATTATCATTTAGTCTATATTGTAGATTAGTTAGTTAGAATGTTACCTCATCAAAAACATACCTGAAGTTGTATTTTTATATTCACACATGCTTGAGTAATCCTGGATTATGACATCATTACATCTCCAAAGCTAAAAATGTACCGTTTCACATTGTGATGTCATGAAGTAATAGTTTTCCAGTTAACAGCTACCTTTTACCTTTAGTTCAGCAGAAATTGGCAATTCTAGGGCTAAACTTCTCCAAATGATTCTAGTGAAGTTGTATGGAGTTTAAAAACACAGTGGAGCACTTCCTGTATTACCACATGACATCACAAGGTGAAACAGTGTTTTTTGTTTGAGGGAAGAACTCCTAAATCTGCAGGGTTAGTGTGTTAAACATGTGTGAATGAAACAAAACACAACTATAGGTCTGTTGGTAAATCTGCAGGTTAGTGTGTTAAACATGTGTGAATGAAACAAAACACAACTATAGGTCTGTTGGTGATGAGGAAACAACATTAGAACATAGATCAGAAAAAAGTGTAATATGGGCCCTTTAAATACCACAGATGTCTGACAGTATTTTCTTATCTTCCAGGGCGGCCTGTACATTTTCCAGTTGTTCGATTACTACGCTGCGAGTGGGATGTGCCTCCTGTTTGTGTCCATCTTTGAAACTGTTTGCATCGCCTGGATTTATGGTGTGTATAGTCTGGGAAATCTCTGTTTTATGATGCCTGCAATGACATAAAATGCACAGCCTTTGACCACATAAGGTTAGGAGTAGATATAGGTAAAGAAGTATGTATGCAATGCACATGATTTATTAGTTAGCTATTTCATTTGCAAGAGAAAATGTTGTTTTCCCAATTTTTGATACTACTAGTACTAAGATTATCTTTGGTCTTCCTCTTGCCCTCCCATTTGGTGGCAGCTCTAACTTCAGCATCATTCTACCCATATTCACTCCCTCCTCTGTACCATATATTCACTTTCCCTCCTCTGTACCATATATTCACTGTCCATATCTTTTTAAATGTAATGTTTAATCATATTTTAACACACCCTTTTCTACCACTTTCTGTTAAAGGCGCTGACCGTTTCTATGACAACATAGAGGACATGATTGGTTATCGACCTGGTCCTATCATCAAATACTGCTGGCTATTCTTCACCCCGGCCACATGCTTGGTATGTGTTTTGAGTTTTCCAACCACCTACTTGTCTTGTGATGAAAATGTTATTACTTTGCCTGAAATGTTACATGGTATGGCATTAAACTATTTATCTTTCACTTACTCAGTGCTAGGTGTTTTTTTTGTCAAAAATTGTTTTGTTTTAGGAAGTTTTATACCATTCCGTGGCAACTTCCAGGCAAAGCAATAACATCTCCATAGAGACAAGCAGACCATAAAAGTTACACAGTGCTCCTTTAATGTGATTTTCTTACTGAATGAATTGAATGTGTGTTTTGTGTTTTTAGGGGACCTTTGCCTTCTCATTGATTAAGTACACCCCTCTGAAGTACAATGGTGTGTACATGTATCCGTGGTGGGGTTATGCCATCGGCTGGGTCCTGGCTCTGTCCTCCATGTTGTGCATTCCTCTTTGGATTATATTCAAACTCTACACCACTCCTGGAACACTGAAGGAGGTAAGTTTTTTATACTATTTAACACACTAAAAGTAAAAGCTGTGTATTATAAGCAAAATACAAATAACGTTCTGTTAGAGACTCAATAGGGATATGATATCAACAAAATCAATCACACACCAACACGGAGGCATTTTTAAGTCCTTCTTGTATTGCCCTCTAGTCGTACTATAATTCAGTGGTATCCACCACCACACGTGTGTTTACAACCCTAACCACAACCCTAACCACAACACTAACCGTAACCACAACCCTAACCCTAAACACAACCCTAAGCCTATCCACAACCTGAACCACAACCCTAACCACAACTCTAACTGTAACCACAACCCTAATTGTAACCACAACCCTAACATTAAGCACAACCCTAACCCTAAACACAACCTTAACCACAACCCTAACTGCAACCCTCACCCTAACCCTAGCCACAACCCTAACATTAAGCACAACCCTAACACTAAACACAACCCTAACCACAGCCCTAATATTAAGCACAAAGCTAACCCTAACCACAACCCTCACCCTAACTACAAAGCTAACCACAAACCTAACCACAACCCTGAGAGTGACAGATGTTCATGAGACCAACCTGTTTTTTTATCTGCATTATTTTGCCACATTGACGCTACTTTTTAATTCAGAAGTACTTTTTTTCATAGTGCTGCGATACGCATGAATATTTATACAATCATGTTTGCTCACCTCACAATTGTACCACTTGAAATTGAGATTATGACTAATACATTCATATAATTAATGACATTTTTTTCCAGCGCTTCATTCGACTGACCACACCTTCTAAAGACTTACCAAAGACCCGTCAGGAGCAGGAGAGACTGCTGGTCATGTTTGGGTCAGAGGAGGAGAGTTCAAGGACAGCTCTCAATAAGGACGCCGATGACAGAGAGTCAAACTTTTAAATTTTAACAACTGCATAGTTTGACAGCTACTGGAAGTCTGTCAACAATGTAATGTAATAATACCTCAGTGTAGACAGGCAGATAAACAGGCATTGGGCAAACTCACCAACAGGGGGTGCTCTACACAGTGCTTTTAACAAGACCTGGTCAGAGGTGGGTAGTACTCACACTGTTACATTTACTCAAGTCCAGTTTTTAAGTAACGTTTAAGAAACATTGTGCAGTAGTTATACACATTGTAACAGTACTCTTACTTGAGTAAAGGTTTTGGCTCCCATTGTGACTAAGGTGCATTCACACACATTCATCACATCAAAAATGGTACTAAAATAGGACTAAACCTGAACTTAAACCTGAACCAGACCAGGACTTATCAAGAACTAGAACAGGACCAAACCAAGTTCACATCAGGACTAAAATGGGCTTAATTTAGGACCAAATAACAACAACTGTGAACGCACCCTTAAAATTATGCACAAAATCTGGTATTTTCATAATATGACAAACACTAAATCATATCTGAATGAGCTGTGCAAGAAATAAATATTCAAATAAAGCCGTTGTCACTTGCAGACATACTTAAATTTAAAACTTAAAATAAATCTGACGTTACATCAGACAATTACAATTACTATAACATGAATAGCTGTTTCCTCAAATACATTTTTTTCCTCTTACTTGAGTAATTTCTTGGACCACTAATTTGTATTTCTACTTCAGTAATATAATTTTGAAATTGCAGTACTTTCACTTGAGTACATGACTACTCTGCCCACCTCTGGACCTGGGTTTATAAAGTATACTTACAGCAGGGGGCAATGATGACTGCGATCACTGTTTTGCACAGTGGCATTTATTTGAACAAGTCTGCTTTCTAAGGAAGCTTTTCTATTATGAGCATTTCCAATGTTCAAATGACACTATTCAAGTTGGTTTATGTTATGTGTGTAGATTCTTACACAGCAATTTAAGTAACCAGGATGCATTGTCAAAATATTACTAGTATGATAATATAATGAAATGTAAAACATTAAAATAAACACAACAAATATGAACTTAATGCTACACTAAACATAATGTTAGATTCATTTCTTTTATTTGACACATTTTGTGCATATTAATTATGGTGCCATATCTTTAATGTTTGAAGTGTTTTAGAATTACGCTGCTATTTCTGTTCTTTGTATAGAATTCAATGTGATATTTTTCAAATGTTTTCAAATGTTCAGTGTATTACCTCCATCCATCCATTTTCTTCCACTTATCCGGGGTCGGGTCGCGGGGGCAACAGTCTAAGCAGGGACTCCCAGACTTTCCTCACCCCAGACACGTCCTCCAGCTCCTCTGGTGGGACCCGAAGGCGTTCCCAGGCCAGCCGAGAGACGTAGTCCCTCCAGCGTGTCCTGGGTCTTCCCCGGGGCCTCCTCCCGGTGGGACATGCCTGGAACACCTCCTTAGGGAGGCGTCCAGGCAATGTATTACCTGTATCTCAGATATAGAGTTTTCGTATAACTTTTATACTGAAATTACAGTTTTATGACTAAATAAAGAATTTATGTACAATTTATATATGGTTTTTGTGTATGTTTTTAATGTATAATTAATAAATGTGGGATATGTCAGAAGAGTAGTAGTAGCAGTATGAAGTGGTATATGTGAGCTCCCTCTATTAAGAGTCCTCCTTAATATGTGGGTTCCTCTGCAGTTAAAATATTTGCTTTGATTTAGAGTCAGTTTAATACAAATTTTTGTCCTCCTCTAGTCTAAAACAATCAAAAAGCTATGCATTATAAGCAAAATGTTATTGGAGTAGTATTCCCAAATAGTAGTAGTCCTATTTGGGAATCTGATTTAGATAGCACTGGAATAGATTTGGTGGTAATACTCAGAAGTCCAAATATTACAACTACTAGGTGTAAATAGTTTGAGACCTACTGTCCTAGACTGTGAACACATAAAAAATGTAAAGAAATGTGAGCGTTTGTTAATTTTAGAGACATTTTACGGTAGAAATAATTGTTGCAAAAACACTTTATTACTATCGTTTCCTCCAGTGTCCAGCAGATGTCAGTGTATCCTCTCTGCACTATGGGTCTCTGTTTACGGAAGTCCGAATGACGTGTCACTGTGCACTGAAGCATTGTGGGAAAGCGAGAGGAGCTGACACGGCCGCTGCTGATGGCATACCGCTACTCAATTTGACAAATATATCCACATTTCACCATGTTTTAACCGAGGATGCCGCTTGAACACGCCGATTTGCAGCCTCTCTGACCCGGGGAACATATGCCCGCTGCCCTCGCCTCTCCTGCGCTTTGGAGAGAACACAGTGGGATTCAGCGTCAATGGACCGACGCGTTTTGGCAATATTTTCCTAAAAGGAGCCGAATAAACGTCGATTTCACGAGCAGAACTGGGGGCGAGTGCTAACCTGCATTCCTTAAGATCTGAACTTGATTATTGTATTTGTCTAAAATACCGTCAAAATGTCGACAACCAGCCCCGAAGCCGTCAAGAAATTGCTAGAGAACATGCAGACAGACTTGCGGTCGCTATCCATGGAGTGCAAGAAGAAATTCCCCCCCGTCAAAGAGGTGAGTTAGCCGGGCTGGTTAGCATCTGCGTGTCGCTGACGCTTATGGTGATCCATAGAACAATTTTTGATAGCATTAGTCATTTTAAAATCATGTGTTTGACGTCTTAAAATCATAATAACTTGGTAGCGCACAGGTCTGAAGTGGTTTTCTGCTCTTGGGCACAGACACTTTAATTGCTACTGTACGTGAGAAATTAAGTTATTTCATGTATTTTAATAATAATTAGCAAAATAGCTACTCTTAACTATAAAGCTTAAGGCTATTATGTCAAATGTTGCAGCTTAAGCTAATGTATGTTACTAAGAGAGAGATGACAGTTTAAAGATGCACTATGGAACTTTGCTGCTGGGGGTGCTCTACCTGTCTACAAGTTACATAGAACACCTTTAAAATTACTCATATCCTTCCTTAAACACTAGGCCTATGTGTATTATGTCAACTTTAACTGGTCTATTCATTTTTATCTACATTATTGTTGACTTCCTTTCAGTTTGGATAGACTTTTGTGATAAGATGTGCGCTGTACGACTATACACACATTTGACACAGTTCAGCTATATTATTTTCAAGCACATTTTTATTTATTGAGTTTTTATTGAGTGGCATCTAGGTTGTCTTCTTTTCAACCTGAACTTTCGCATTATTACGATAGAGTCCACTTCCTTTTCAAGTATTCTTCTATGTACTCCTATGTGCTTGGTGCATGCATCTGTTGACCATATTTTGAATGTAAGTTTTATGCTGGCTTGAGGTAACATAAGCAGCAGTGTGTCTGTCATGTTGTGGATTGAGAATAGCATTGATTGTACTGTGATGTCATAGCATTGTCAGAGCCTCTTTAAACCACTTTACTTATGAAAAATAAGACTTACTGGACTAAAGCTTCTTTATTACATGCACTGCAGTTGAAGGAACATGTTTGAGACATTGCTAAGTGGAAGTGAAATTAGATCATAAATAGTAACAAACTATAGAAAGAACACAGTCTTGTGATAATGAAAGATTTTGCATAATGCTTGAACAATTTAATTATTCATCTTAAAAGTGCAAGCAAAATGCCCTCATTTGATAATTAGCAAGTCAGTAATAAACTAGACATAATAACAACAACAACAACAACAACAACAACAACAACAACAACAACAACAATAATAATAACTTGGATTCTTAAGGAGAACTTCATCACTATACTGCAAAGCCTTATTCCCAGAAATGGGAACTTAAATGTTGAAATGCTAACTAGTGCACATTAGCATTTAATGTTATCACAATACTAACATTTTAGACTAAATTTCTATAATAAAGAAAAGGCTTGAATCAATGTGTGATACAGATTTTAATGCCATAATGATAATTAAAACTTTTATAGGTACCGCTAATAGCTTGTAATTATTTTCAAAAATGACAGAACCTTATACTGTTGTGATGATAGACTATTGTAAATCTATTCAGGAAATAGGAAATAAACATTGTCCCATTTATGTGCTCATTTTAGTATCAATACTTTTTACTTTGTAGTTTATCAATATACGACACTCACTTCAAGATTGAAATTGAAATTTAGCGATACTAAACACATCGAACACCAGCCTGTGGAAAAGTGGCTGTAGTGTTTGTGAGCACAGATCTGTCATTCATGGATCTGAATCAGAGCCTTTACCTGAAAAGACCTCTGTGTTGGACTGTGTTAGGCTTCTGTGGCTTTGGGACTATTTGCCACATGTAGCCCGTATTACTACTACTACTACTACTACTACAAAGAGCACTGTGTACAGGATCAGATCTGGAGAAGGGTCCCCAGACAGTCCACTTAAGGATGA
>KN472588.1:2108-20444 GCA_000787095.1 Periophthalmodon schlosseri
GGGTTAAGTGTCTTGACCAAGGACACAACAACAGCATTCATCTGTAGGAGCTGGAATCACACCACCAACCTGTGGGCCAGTGAATCTTACCGCTCAACCAGTGATGTTTATGTTGAGAGCAGGATTTGAATCGCCAACCTGGGACACCGTAACGCATGCCTGACACTACCTGCCTATCTCCATGGAGACAAGCAGGTAACACCACTTCGGATCTGCGGAAAAGCGACCAAAGGTGAATACTGTCAATTTTAAGGCATTTAAACTGAGCAACTGAGCTTTCTAGGAACGAGCTCAGAAAGTAAACAAGGCCTTAGCTCGGTGAGTATTAGCATGAGAAAGAGCCCGGCTGGAGAGCAGCGACTTCAGACCACTTCATGTGTGAGCTGTGGTCCAAGGCACAGTTACTAGAATAGCTGTAGAAATCAAGCTGTTCTTAGATTACCACAGATGGAAAGGTATTATAAATAGGCCTGTCATAATACCACATTCTGAAGTTCGATATATTGCTGAAGGAAATATAGACGAAGGAAATGGGGCAACGGGGATTTGGGATGGAGACGAGGGGCACGGGGATTCTGTGCCAAAATGAGGAATTAATCACTTTGTAATGGCAACAAAATCTGGTAAAAAACTGTAATTTGAGGAAGGATAAAAATGCAGATAACTTTGTGACTTCGCCATTTCGGGTAAAGAATGATTTTGTTTTATTGTACACTGCAGATACACTTTTTGATTGTATTTTATTTTTCCTGTAAACTCCCCGGTTCTTGTAAATAGTTTTGTTTTTCCTTTTTACTTTTTTAATATACCAAAATGGGATGGGACCAAAGAACGTGGTATAGTTATGAAAAGCACTTTTAAGGGACTTTGAGTAATAATGTTTGTTTCATACTATATTTGAACTGGAAGGAATGTGTCTGTACAATGTGTGTTCTTCCCGAATAAAAATGTAATGAAAAAAAAAAAAAAATGAAGATAACAATTAACATGCGATTATGAGTAAAAGGTCAAATCATCTTTTCTTCCATTATAAAACAGGACACTAGAGTCTGGACCATAGACTGTGTATATAAATGGACATAGCTAATGAAGATAATTTATGCTGATTTGAGGTTTTTCGTGACTGAGACCTATTGTTTAAAATCCAGAGCTCTGCCGATATTTTTGGGGATGATATATAGAGCCGATTTTGATCATTTTCCCCATAATCAAAATTATTTGAAATGATTACTAACATAAATACAGTTTGTGCTTTTTACTGCTCTGACTAATTTAACTATAATAAGGAAAAAATATTTTAGACATCCACAGCCCTGTTTTTACTACTGACCCATAAAGGAGCTGTGTAATCTCATTTTGTGAACGCCATCATCACACCAAAGTCTTAAAGTAAAGCTTTATGCAGCAGCTGGTGAGTCCAAACCAAATATTGGCCGAGGCAGGAGAGTTAAGGCCACACACGCCAAAAAGGGCAAATATCGGCCCGTGGAGTCGATATATCAGTCTGTCTCTAGTTTAAATATGGTTAAAAACATAAACTCAAATAAATAAACAGCAGAATGAAACACTTCAGTCGTGAGTTTGTATCAGACATGGGACGATAAGGAAATTGGAGGTCACGATTATCATGGCCAAAATAATTGCGATTGCGACTTCGGCCTCTGCTTTGAAACCGTTGGATCCACTATTTCACTGTATTCTATATGGAAAAGTGGGCTGGCCATCGCTGTCTGTTAGAAGAGAACAGCACTGTATGAAATGCATTTATAAGGGACTACTTCAAAAACATTTAATACCGGAACATTTAATACCAGATCACAGGACTGCATGAGGCTAAGGACGAGCCGCACCAAAACTGAGACGGGAAAGAGGCTTTTAGCGGTTTTGCTTCACAAAAATGGAAAACACTCCAAGGAAAAGCAAAACTGGACACGTTGGTGACACAATTGCAATTTAATAATCTGGTAATGAGCTTTAATACACACACCTGCTCCTGTTTTAATGCTTTATATGGACTTGTATACTTGTTTATTTTGTTTGTTTTTCTGCTTGTATTGTATTTTAAACAGGGCGCTCATGAAAAAAGAGAGTCTAAGTGCTCTCTTTGGGTTCCCCTGTATAAAGAAAGATAAATAAATAAACTATATCACATATCACATAAATAAATTATATCACAATAACGATTACAGCTGCTGACAGTTTAAAAACTTTCTGGATATGAATCATTATAATTTTAATGTAATGAATAAGTTCCACATTTAGCCAACTTTTATGTAACTGTACTTTGTTATCAGTGAAAACAGCTACGATCTAGTGGCGAATATTCTGGATGAGCAGGGCCGTCGACAGATATTTGGGGGCCCGGGTCAAGAAGCCTCACAAGACCCTGGGACCCGGGACAACAGACCCCTTTGTCCCCTCCTGTCGACTCCCCTGTGGTTAAGTAGCTTTTTTCGGCACATTTTGGTGGCTTAATGGGGATTACCTTTGTTGGAGATTCTCACAATTATATAAATGTCCCACCAACGATTATTGACGACCCTTTTTATCATGAAAAATTATATTATATTTACTGTCCCATCCCTAGTTTGTATCGACAATAAAAGTTATGTACTCATCCCTCTACAGCTCAAATCTAATCGTAGAACAGAAAAATAACAAAAAGTTTCCCGTTAGTACAATGGAAAAAGTACCACAATAAATAGTAACCCGAAAAATACTTGTTCCAACTAAAACATACTGAACGATAGCTTGATATAGTAATCATCATGACAGTCCTAATTGTAAAGAAGTAAAAGTACTGCTTGTTTCCTGAAGGAGAATGCAGTACAGGGCAAAAAGTATGTAGAAATATTTGTAGTACAGTGGTTCAGAGGGTCTTCAACTTTTGACTGAGCCGGAGTCTAAAATTCTGTTTGAGTACGATTTTAATTTTTCTGATCATTTGTGTAAACTTATCAGCTTCATATCACCTTTGAGAGATAATCAAAGCTACCACCTTCTTCATAGAGTTCACACTTCACTGTGATTGGTTGATCATCCAAAGAATCATCCAAATGATTCTGATGAAGGTGTGTGGAGTTAAAAAACACAGCGGAGCACTTCCTGTATTACCACATGACATCACAAGGTGGAACAGAGTGTTTTCTGTTTGAGAGAAGAACTCAGCCTAAATATGTAGGGTTTGTGTGAATGAAACATAAACTCCAGGTATGTTTGTGATGAGGAAACAGCATTAGAACACAGTGTAATATGGGCCCTCACTTTTCAAATCCATACATTATTTTTCAGTGTCAGTCACAGCTGCCCTGTAGACAGAAGTGTGGCTGCCAGTCTGAGCCAATGGCCTCTCCAACCACCATCACACACACACACACACACACACACACACATAAACATAAGTTAAGTGGGTGGCGTCTTTGACAAGGACATGCTGAATACTTCCTACTCCAACTTTGCCAGTCTGACGCAATAGTATCAGTTCTGTTACTTTTGAAAAATAATGGAAATGATTAAGTTCTCATTCCCCACGTTTTATTTTTCTCACCAACATATTCACAAATAGTTCACGGCCAAAATGTTATTATATTTTCAAATTAGTACTTCAGAAATCATTCATACCGACTTACCTAATTAAAAACTTCATTTAATTAATATAAATTCTACTTTACGATTGCTTCCGCCTTTGTGGATAATTCTGCAGATAAATATAAGTTTGAAAATGTCAAACAAACATGTTGAACCAAACGCTCTATAAGATTGGTGGTTCAAACTACAGTAATGTTCCAGAGTATGGCTTTAAACTGCTATGTCTCCATGGGGACAAAGAGTCAAGTAATGTGGTGTGACACATTTCCAAATGCAATAATATCTCCATGGAAACAAGCAGGTGGCGGAGAGTCCACTGTTCTGTACATACCGTGAACTTTGTATTTATGTTCAGTCAACGTTTATTTTTACTTCACACCTTTAGTTATATTTTGTGGTAATAAAGGAAGTGCTCCACTGTGTTTTTAAACTCCATACACCTTCACTAGAATCATCTGGTTGATTACAGCCCTGAAATTTATAATCTCTACTGAACTAAAGGTAAAAGGAGCTGTTAACTTGAAAACTACCACGACATGACATCACAAGGTGGAACAGAGCATTTTGAGGTTTGGAGATGTAGACGGACTAATAATAAAGTGTTACTCAAACATGTGTGAATGAAACAAAACACAACTCCAGGTATGTTTTTGAGGAGGTAACAACATTAGAACATGGTTTAGAGCTCACAAGAGTCAATTTTGTGTAATATAGGACTTTTAAAAAGGGGGTGTTTTACTACTATGGGGTATTAAAGAGGGGGTGTTTTAATTCTATGGGGTATTAACTGCAAACACATATCATATTTAGATTGCCATGTTACCTTTTATTGTTTTGAAAATGCTAAATTTGCAGAAAACAACATATTAACACGTTTTATAAGTTTCACTTTCGCTTTTGACGCTGAGTCTCCCCTCCCTTTGCTCTCCGCGCTAAGTCACACCCCCTTCAGAGCGCTATCACAACACAATCAACGTGCATCAGGTTAATTAAACTACTGCACATCACATCAGGTTTGTCAAGTTTAATTAAACTCTGCACATCACATCAGGTTTGTCAAGTTGCGGTGATACAGTTTTGTATCATGTTTTTGTAGATTTATGGAGAATTGAATCCTGTGGGAGCATGGGTGAAGTAGGCTTGTGGGCGGAGCCTTGTACAGAATCTTACAGCTAACCGAATGGAGGGTTCGAATAGGACTTGGGAGAGATCGCTAGATTACTAAAACATGCATGGATGACGTCTAAAACCTCTTCAGACATTTTTTTTTGATGAGGGAACAACGTTATAACATGGTAGAAAGTTCCAAAAAGTCGATTTTGAATAATACCCCCGCTTTAACTACATCCAAAAGTCTTGTGTTCTTGGTCCTTACAGACAGTTTTAAATGCTCCATTACTCTTCATATAAAACTCTGCATTCTGCATCTCCAGCTTCACAACATTAAACTACCTCACTATTGTAAACTCCACTTCTCCAGCTCCGGCTGTTGTTCTTTCATTGGTGCTGACTTGTACACTTCTGCTTTTCTTTATGTCATAAACTCTCTTATCACACACTGCATCTCTGCTCTAATGACATACAAAATCAGGTTAAAAACATAGCAGTCCTGGTTCTGCTTGTACATGACTGCAGGTAACACAGCCTCGATTAAAAGTAAGAATCTTTTAGAGCTTAACATGTGAGTAAAAGGTCAAAAGTCAAAGTCTTATCTGAAGTAATTAATTGGCTTGATTTTTGGAATATTTATCATAATTTTTGTTTACTTTAGTTTCAGTTATTCCACATTTACTTTGCTTTGTAGGTCTGTAAATGCCATTTTTTTTTCTCACCCACATAAATGAACAAAACTTATGGTTAAAGGCGTGTTATGTCGCATCTGGAGTGAGGAGGACACCACCTGCTTGTCTCCATGGAGATGTTATTGCTTTGCCAAGAAAGTTCCACATATTTCTCCTTTTTTCATCTAAATACTCTTCTGGAAAATACAGAAGACACTTTGAGAGCATGTTACCGGAGTTTTGCATATGGTGGCTAATCGCGAATGGAGTTGTGTCCAGCTCAATGTCTGTATAAAGAAGTGGACTAAGTGAGTGTGACGTCACCACAGCGTTCGGCTCCAGTCAAATGAAGCTCATCGAGGCTAGTGGTTATAGCGGCGAATTTGGAGCCGATATTTCCATATTTGGAATTCTGAATGCGATAATCATAGCAACAAAAGAGCCAATCCGGAGCGGGGCTGTTGAAGGTAACGCCCCTTCCCGCCTGCAACACTTGTCCAGCATGGAGCGGACGCTTAGCAAAGCTGTCAATCAAACCTGTTACGGAAACCTGAGTTACGGACACAATAGAGAAATAAAAACGCCAGGATCATGTAGAGCGGGTTAATACGAACATTTTAAGACCAAAATGACGAGTCTGAGAGCAGCAGTTACAGAGAGAGGGGCCACAGTTTTCCAATAGAAAGTGAATTGGAGCCAGAGTCGATGGAGCCGGAAGCGCATCCATGATCACTTCCTATTTGGAGCGTGGCGGCTAGCAGGTTAGCTATGTCCATTTACATGTACAGTCTATAGTCCAGCTGCATAGATTATCAGGATTCCTGAGGTGTTTTCATTTGTTCATTTGTCAGTCTAACACAGGCCATTAATCCCATTTGAATAGATTTGAGAGCGGATCGTTCCAATCAATAATCAGCTTGGGGCTTTTAATTGACATGTCTACAGGCAATCCTCTGGCCATAATGGGTTTAGAGAAAAGTTCACACTTTGGAGGAAGAAATTTGACTTTTATGAGCTTATAACCATATTCTACTGTGGTCTCCTTGTCAAAAACACACCTGGAGTTTTATTTTGCTTCATTTAATTTCAGTTTGTTTCACTAATCCATTCATCCAAAATCGTCTTCTCTGAGAACTCAAAAATGATCCGGTTACATTTTGCCCGGGTTGTTACGTCACAGGTAAAGAAACTGGACTTCTCCTTTTTATGAGTTGTTTATTATTGTTTAAGTTTTGGTTCTCAAGTGGATTATCCATTCGGAAAGCAGAATGAACTCCTCACTTTGGGTTGCCAGATCCTCCGGCTAAAATACTTTTCTCTCTGTGATCTCGATGACATGACGCGCCCTCAGTATTTGGCAGATAATGGACTCACTTAGGAGCATCATGAGTTTTCGCCAGACAAATTTTTATTCTATTTTACGTGGTTTATTCAAGACTGTGTTTTTTTTGTCTAATCCAAATGTACTCAAAAATACTTTAAAGTCCTGAAAACTTCAAAAACCACTTTGCTTCTTTCTAATCAGGTAACCGTGGAGATTTGAAACCCCTTCCATAGCCAAGTTCGTCTGTAGTCAGCACTTAGTTTGCAGATGCTCTTTCACCAGGCCCCTCTCTCTGTATGCATATAGAGCCGTGTGGGGCCACGAGGGACCCCCGGTGCCACTTTGCTGTGAATCAAGAATTACTATGACACCTCTCCAGTCTCCAGACAAGAACAACCAGATCACTGCTTTACCTTAACAGCGACTTGGTATGCAGCGAAGAACCTGTGTGGGGATGTCGAGAATCACAATAAGGCAGGGAGGATGCAGGTTACAAGATAAAAACAACTTGGAAATTTGAGGATTTTAAAATGAAATACAAAATTTTAAATAACTGCACTCTACTGCCCCTGCAGAGGACACATTTCTGGTTCTCCTTGAAATCAAAATTCTTGATTGTTATAGGTTGAAGGACTTAGGTAAGTAAGTAGTAAGACTATAATTAATTCATATAGAAAGTTTGTGTACCGGACGAGCATGTATATATGTACAAATTTTGTGTTAAAAGATTTCTTTAAAGGGGCACTTTGTCAATTTTCGGGTGGAGGACCTGCCGCCTGCTTGTCTCCATGGAGATGTTATTTATTTACCTGGAATGTTCCACAGTATGCCATTACCTTATTAACTTACCTTTCTTTACCTTTCTTTCAAGACAACCAAGTGGCAGGTCCTATGCCTGAAAATTTACAAAGTGCCCCTTCAAATAAATCTTTAAAAAGTGCTTCAGCTCATAAGAATTACAAATTTTGGATTTCAAGGAGTATCCGAAATGTGTTCTGTAAGACACATGATTGTCTCCATGGAGATATTTTTATTTATCTGGGATGTTCCACAGAACGCCTTTAAACTTATCTTTCTCCAAGACAAGCAGGTGATGCCACCAGGGCAAGTTACAGGTCAGAGAAGTTATTTTTGCGCAATAGAAACACAATAAATAATACAGAAATGCTTATCACCATGGTGACCAAAAGCATGTATAAAACTCTATAATCAAAACCTGTCAGGAGGATCGTCAAGTCACAGGTCAGATCTGTGGATAGGAGAAGTTATTTCTGAGCAATAAAAACACCTGCTAAATATTATGGAAATCATAATATAAAATAAATGCAAGAAAGATGAATGTAATGCCATACTGTGCAACATTCTACGAAAACCAATGACATCTCCATGGTGCAAGTTGGTGACAGGCCTCAAACAAAAAAGTTACAGAGTGCACATTTAAAGGTTCTATATTACACAAAATTGACTCTGAGCTTAAAGCCATGTTATAATGCTGTTACTTCTGGAAAACATACCTGGAGTTGTGTTTTGTTTCATTCACACATGTTTGAGTAACACTTTATTATTAGTCTGTCTACATCTCCAAAGCTCAAAATGCTCTGTTCCACCTTGTGATGTCATGAAGCGGTAGTTTCCAAGTTAACAGCTCCTTTTACCTTTAGTTCAGTAGAGATTGGCAATTCCAGGTCTGAAATTATCCAAATGATTCTAGTGAAGGTGTGTGGAGTTTAAAAACACAGTGTAGCACTTCCTGTATTACCACATGACATCACAAGGTGGAACAGAGTGTTTTCTGTCTGAGAGAAGAACTCAGTGTTTGTGTGTTAAACATGTGTGAATGAAACAAAACACAACTCCAGGTCTGTTTGTGATGAGGAAACAACATTAGGATCAGAAAACAGCGTAATGTGGGCCCTTTAAACTACACCATAATCAAATTCTAGAGCATAAACCCAACCTATACACAAAATGGCGGCCTTATTGATATGGTAGCGTTGCTGTATGAAATGCTTGTCCAGGTGTGAAAGTATTGACCTTTTGTGGTGGTGCTGCTGGGTCCATCCATCTTGTCTCACCAGATATTGACTTGGCAATAAAACGCACTCCTCTTCACAGCCAAAAAGCAGTCTTCTTCTATCATTTAGCAGGTGCCATGCTGTTGCTAGCTTTTATTACCCTCTCTGTGGCAGTTCCGGCACCGAAGCACAAAAACGTGAACCGATCAAATTAGACCTAAGGGTGTCATTAAGGAGAAAATATATACTGTTCCTCTGTTTCTTCACAGCTGCAGCCGATGTGTTCTGGACCCACTGTGAGGATATTAAGATGCTAAATATTTCTGCACTAAAACAGCGTGACAAGTAGATCTTATTAAATGCTCTGATTACGCTCAGCTCATAGACTGTGTATGTATAAATGGACATAGCTAACCTGCTAGCCGCCGAGTTCCAAATAGGAAGTGATCATGGGTGCGCTTCCGGCTCCATCGACTCATCGGTTACAATTCACTTTACATTACAAAACGGTGGCCCCTCTCTCTGTAACTGCTGCTGTCAGACTCGTCATTTTGGTCTTGTGTTAGCAACAGGTTTGATTGACAGCGTTGCTAAGTACCCGCCTCCTGCTAAGCCAGCGGTGCGGGTGGGGAGAGGCGTTACCTTCAACAGCTTCGCTTCATATTGACTCTTTGGTCGCAGTCAGAATTCCAAATCTGGAACTCGGCTCCATATTTACCCCTGTAACCTCTAGCCTCGATGAGCTTCATTTGACTGGAGCCGAACGCTTTGGGTGATGTCACACTCACTTAGTCCACTTCTCTATACAGTCTGTGGGTCAGATGAGAAGGACAGGTCTGATATGTGCTACCTCCATCTGTCTGGCTGTTGTTTATTTTATTTATCTTTAATATAACAGACATAACACTACAGACACTCACGCCCACAGCACTGCTAACACAACCACATGGCCACACACTCACACCCCATCTGTAATCTGTGCTCAACTTTGAATTATTAGTTGTTGATAATGAATACTTAATATATGTAACTTTTCTAGTGTGGGTTTGTATCCACGGAGATGCTTTTTCTTTGTCTGAAATGTTCCACAGTGTAGTATTAAGCACAGAATGGTTAAAATGTCTTATTGGTATATATATAATGGATTGTTGTGAGGATTGGGTTTGCATCTTCTCAGATCTGACCTGTAACTTGCCCAGGCGTCATCACCTGCTTGTCTCCATGGGTGACGAATAAGTTTAATTCCATAGTGTGAAACATTACAGGCAAAGAAATAACATCTCCATGGACACAAGCAGGTGGCGGATTCTTCTAAGTGTAACCTAGTTTTGTTTCTCCCTTTCACCCAAACAAACTTAAGCTGTGCAACCTGCAGCTTTTGCCCTGTAATACGTGATTATATAAATTTACCTCAGATTTCCGCACATTATCAGAACTCTACACAGCTCTAACTACAGGATTCTGCTCTGTCAGCTTTTTTTTTCTCCTTCAGGGGTATCTTTGAGGTACTGGATATCCCACTTGTCTCTGAAACAAAACACTCATTATCTGCAGGTAATGAAGCTACTGCAGTTGGAACATTTCATTTCTATCTCCTTTATTTCCCCATCTACCATTTCAAGTTAGCCGCTAATGCTAATTCTAGTGCGCCTCATTCCCAAGCCAGTAGATGTTTCATACATGAGTGAGCGCCGCAGATCGATATGTGTTCCAGCAGACGAGCGGCCGTAACATCCACCTCGTGTTGTTTAGCTCATTCCGTGGTTGTTATTGGTGAATTATGATGATGTCTAGTGCTGGAAGAAATTGGCCAAAGATAAGAGTTAATTAAAATGATATCTGCCCTGGATGCTACGGCAGGCGGTCGGCTATGTGCAAGTCCTAATGGTTTTTAAATTAAAAACCTCACTAACCTCAGCAAAATCTAAGATATAAGGGCTTCATTAGAGTCAAGGGTGGAGGAAGCAGGGAGGAAGCAGGGAGGAAGCAGGGAGGAAGTAGGGAGGAAGCAGGGAGGAAGTAGGGAGGAAGCAGGAAGGAAGCAGGGATGAAGCAGGAAGTGAGGGGACATGGAGCACTTCCACATCTCAAATTAGCATCTTAGCAGCTAGCTAGTTGTCCCCAATGAGAATCACTTTTGCTTTGAACTAGGGACAGGATAATGACCACACAAAAGTCCTAATCTAAGCTACTTTAGTCCTGATGTAGATCTGGTTTGGTCCTGTTCTAGTTCTTGTCTAGTCCAGGTTTAGTTCTGCGGTTGGTTTAGTCCCAGTTTAGTCTCAGTCCTGACGTGACTTGCGTGCGAGTGTGAATGCATCCAACAGTTTGTTAGCGTTACGTGTCAGCTTTTAATCCTTGCTTTTTCGGAGATAATTCTAAACAGATATTACTGCTTTGCCTGGAATGTTCCACAGTTAGGCTTTAAAGTTTCCAATCATTCCTGTATTAATTAGATATGCTTTTGTTCCTGAAAATACCCTGAAAAACATACATTCTAACAGCGAGAGGGCTTCAATCTCCACAGATCTGACCTGTAACTTGGCCTATGGTGGCACCACCTGCTTGTCTCCATAGAGATAAAGTATACAAGTTTAATGCCATGCTGTGGAACATTCTAGGCAAAGAAATAACATCTTTATAAAGACAAGGGGCAAACCATTAACTAGAAATGTTTAGATGGAAAAAGGTGAAGTAATTTATATATTTCAGTATTTTGTTTTGTGTGTGTGTTTACCAGGTCCACATGACAGGTTTTCATGTTGTTGTTTTTTTTAAATATTACTTGGGTTGGTGGGGTAGTACCTGTAGTAAATATTTATTATAGTTTTACATCAGTTCACTGGCGGTTTGTGGAAAAAAAGTTGAGACAAAAAGTACAAAAATACAGGAAGTGTTACCTACGTCATCAAAACTGAAAACAATACAATACAATTTACGAGCAAGGAACACATTTTTTTTATTTAACCAAATAAAAGTGATAAAGGGCCAGTATAACATAATTGCCTGATCTATGTTCTAATGTTGTTTCCTCATCACAAACACACCTGGAGTTGTGTTTTGTTTCAACACACAAACCCTGCATATTTAGGTTCTTCTCTCAAACTGAAAACACTCTGTTCCACCTTGTGTCATGTGGTAATACGGGAAGTGCTCCACTGTGTTTTTAAACTCAATACACCTTCACTAGAATCATTTGGATCATTTCAGCCCCAGAATTCTCACTCTCTAGCTGTTAACTTGAAAACTACTGCTTCATGACATCACAAGGTGCAACGGAGGATTTTGAGCTTCGGAGATGTAAACAGACTAATAATAAAGTGTTACTCAAACATGTGTGAATGAAACAAAACACAACTCCAGGTATGTTTTTAAGGAGGTAACAACATTATAACATGGTTTTGTATAATACAGGACCTTTAAATTAAATTATTTGTCTAATCAGAACTATTGTGTAATTTTGACTTTTAACTTTCTGGTTGCTAGGTAACAAAGAAACTAAACAAAACTAGGCAAAATGTGTAGTAAAATCTTAAATATAATTATGTTAACTATGTATTCTAATCTGTCATATAAACTTTAAGCCTGGTCGATATCCAGTACTTCAAATAGCTTAGATCTTTTGCTCAGAGAAAAATCGAAATCTTCGTGTCTATCTTTGCAGCTCCGAGACTGAAAAGCATTCCCTTATCTGCAGCTCACGAGACTCTCTTGTTATTTTGGGAATAAAACCAGACTGTGATCTATTCCAATCCTTGTCGCGTGCATTATGTTTTTGACCCCCATTGTCTGCCTCTACAGCAGGTCACACGCATGCCTTGACCTTGCCCGAGCTCCGCCAAGCGCTGCGGTGCCAGGCCTCCAGAAATGACAAATTAGAATGGCATTGTTACCGCGGGAACCACATGAATCACTCCTGATGGATGGGACAAACCAGACCGGGATGAAGGAGGACACAAGTGGACCAAAAACACACAGCCCCGGTCAGATATAAGCTAGGGCTGTCAGAAGTATCAAAAATCAGATACTAATCGATACTAAAACCAGTATTGAAACTAGATACTCATTTGAGCAGGTATCGATACTAAAAAAGTCCCATTCTCAGGACAGAAATTAACCTTTCCTGAATAGCTTTAGAATGATCTTGAGCTGTATCAGAACAAGTATAAGACACATAGACAAGTACACGCCCATGGACCACTATGGAACCTACTGGACGACTGAGGGATTACACAGATATAAGGCCACATGGGAATAGGAGAGAAAGTACTACCATTTAATGTGGAAAATCACATTCTATTGTCTAAAGAAAGTGTGTTTTTTACATAGACTGTATATATAATTGGACATAACTAACACGCTAGCCCTATATGGCCCCATTCACTTTACACTGAAAAACTGTGCCTCTTTCTATGTACCATCACCTTACACTGAAAAACTGTGCCTCTTTCTATGTAACTACTGCTGTCAGGCTCGTTATTTTGGTCTTAAAATGTTCGTATTAACCCGCTCTACACGATCTTGGTGGTTTTAAGTTGCTCTTGTGTCCATAAAGTAAGATATGAACAGCAAGGGGTTGATTGACAGTTATGTTGCCAAGCACCTCCTGCCAAACCGATGATGCGGGTGGGAGGGGGTGTATACCTTCAGCAGCCTCCCTCCTAATTTTCTCTTTGGTTTTGCGCTCGAATTTCCAACTATGGTCCCTGGTTGCATATTAGCCGCTATAACTGCAAGCCACGATGAGCTTCATTTGGTTGCAATCGAACTCTATGGGTGACGTCACATTCACTTAGTCCACTTCTTTATACAGTCTATGTTTTTTGTTATCATCGTGGTATTGGAATCGGTATCGTATTCCTTAGTATGAAAAATCGAGTTTGACAACACTAGTATAAACATGGGATGACACTGGACCTGGATATAGAAATAAAATAGGGAGAACTCGGGGTTGGAATCCACAACCTCATCAAATGTCCACTACAACGTCCTTCTTCATTCATATTCACACAGGTACGTGAAATGTACTGCCCAAGGACACATCAATACTACACAACAGTATTAAACCTTCTGAGACTTCAACTAACACAATTTGAAAATCTATCCATTCTGTTAAAGGTGCAGGTCCGACGTATGTCTGTCTCCATGGGGTGTTACTGTTTTGCCTGGAATGTTCCACAGTGTGGCATTAAACGTATTAAGCCTGGAGCACTGCAAGGCAAATGTAAAGGTCATGGTTACCGCGTGAACCACATGAATCACTCCTGATGGACGGAACAAACCTGACCAGGATGAAAAATCCAAAAGCACAATGCCTCGAACTAGACCTCTCACAATAACGCATTTTGAAGTTCAATATATCGCTGAAGAAAATATAGATGATAAACGATAATACTGAAACTAATTTCTGCCACTGACACAACAACCCAAGAGCAGATTTAAACCACAAAAACTATTCTAAATCTACAATATTGTTAAAAATCATGAGCTGCAATAAATAAACAGCAGAATGAAACACTTGAGTCGTTAGTTTGCGTCCGTAATGAGTCATACAAGTTATTCATTCAAACTTTTACGGTTAGATCTTATCATATAGACAAAAATATAACCAAAAATTTCCCAGTAATGCAAAGAAAAAGTACACATGATAAATACTGCCCCCCAGTTTTTATAGTTCCAGCTTCATATACTGAACGATGAGTGGATATAGTGATGATCATGACAGGCCTAACTCGATCAAATATAAAGGCGTTGGTTTGAACGTGTCCAAATGAACAACACTATTGGACTTAAATCAGACTCACTTTCATTACAGCGTTTCCAGTGTCCCCATTACAGATCACGATTCTCATTTAAAGTGTATATGATTATGGTTACAATGCAAATGTCATTAAAACATAGTTAACGGCAAATTTAAAATTTTGCTAAAAAGTTTTTATTCTACTTCTTGGTTGGACACAGGCAGCAGATGTAACAGAAGTAGAGGTAATTCCATAACCATTACCTAGCAACCACAATGTCAACAAGGGCCAGAACCTGTCTAAATTGCATACATTAGATTATATATTATAATTAGGTGAATAAATAATACTTTTGTTTCCTTAAATTAAAGGTCCTATATTACGCAAAAATTGACTCTTGTGAGCTTTAAGTCATGTTAAAATGCTGTTACCTCTTGTTGTTAACCTTTTTTTTTTTGAGTCCACCACCTGGTTGTTTTCATGGAGAAATTATTTTCCTCAAAAACATACCTGGAGTTGTGTTTTGTTTCATTCACACATGTTTGAGTAACACTTTATTATTAATTTCTCTACATTTCCAAAGCTCAAAATGCTCTGTTCCACCTTGTGATGTCATGAAGTGGTAGTTTTCAAGTTAACAGCTCCTTTTACCTTTAGTTCAGTAGAGATTGGCAATTCCAGGGCTGAAATGATCCAAATGATTCTAGTGAAGGTGTGTGGAGTTTAAAAACACAGCGGAGCACTTCCTGTAGATGTGTGAATGAAACAAAACACAACTCCATGTATGTTTTTGATGAGGAAACAATATTATAACACAGCATAATATGGGCCCTTTAAATGCATTGTGTATAGAATTTTCAGTGTTGATGACATAGACAGAGGCGTTTTGTTTTAGAACTCACTGCTACTTGCATTTTTCAACTTTTCTTTTCAATCCACCAAAACAGTCATAATTATAAAACTTGTTCTGTGCTCTTTCATTTACTTATACATGCAGTGACATTCACATAATTTCCTGGTGCGCAGCGTTAACATGGAGAGCTGTGCGGTTTATTCAAACAAACCATGCTAATCTCCATTCATATCATGCAGGGATGGGCAGAGCTAGCAGACAATAGACTGGCCTCTGACCAAAGCCAGCTAATACCCGAGAAACAACACGGCCAGACTGAATACAGAGCCGTGAATGAGGGCAGTCGTGTGCACAAGCTCACATACTTTTGCAGACTGATGATAATGTTATATAGCTAATCCACGCCGGGGTCAGACGGGGTACGAGCTGAAGTTACGGAAAGTCATACCAGCAAAAGGGGCTACGCTCATGTACTAGAATGTGAGGATGTCATGGTTTCAGACGGAGGGCTAGGCCTGTCACGGTAATCACTTTACAGACACTATATAAAAAGACACATGTATTTTTTTTTTTTTTTTTCTCACTGTCTGACATGAAATCAGACTAAACTTTTCCTGTTTTAGGTCAATTAGGATTACCAAAATTATTTCTATTTGCCAGAATAATGACAGAATGATTTTTTTAGACAATTTTTCATTACTTTCTTTCAGAGGTTTACATACATTTCATTATTATTTGGTACCATTGCCTTTAAACTGTATGACTTGGATCAAACGTTTTGGATATTCTTCCACAAGCTTCTGACAATGTTTGGCAGGAATTTTGGCCCATTCATCGTGACAGAACTGGTGTAACTGAGGCAAGTTTGTAGTCCGCCTTGCTCGCACATCCCTTTTCAGGTCTGCCCATAAATTTTCAATAGAATTGAGATCAGGGCTTTGTAATAGTCACTACAAAACGCTGACTTTGTTATCCTTAAGCCACTTTGTAACCAGTTTGGCAGTATGTTTCAGGTCATTGTCCATTTGGAAGAACCATTTGTGCTCAAGCTTTAACTTCCTGGCTGATGTCTTGAGATGTTCAGTATTTCCACATAATGTTCTTTCCTCATGGTGCCATCTATTTTGTGAAGTGCAGCAGTCCCTCCTGCAGCAAAATAACCCCACAACATGATGCTGCCACACCCGTATATCACAGTTGGGATGGTGTTCTCGGGCTTGTAAGCTTTCCCCTTTTTTCTCCAAATGTAACGATGCTCATTATGGCGTATGTGTCTCTTTATATAGTGTATTAGATTTGAGCTGTAGAGGGGAGTATGATTGACTTCTATGGCTAATTATCGGTTCATTCGGGTATTTGTTGCAGCTCAGGTCACTTAATGATACTGTCTATTTAAAAATGCTTTACTGGGATTATCTTGCATTACTGTTATTGTGTCAGTGGTAAAAAGTAGTTTAAATATTATCGTTTATTATTACACATCTCTGTAGCGATATTCACCTTATTCCAGAAGTTGCCGTGGGCGCAGCCATCATCATTCGGGTTGTATTATTTTGCATAGGGCTGCTGATCTTGACAGCAAATGCGTTCCCAGAGAATTGGTGCAGTGTTGAAGTATTGCACATAAACAGTGAACATCTAACACAAATCAACCTATTTTATATCAGATTTTAGCAGCGATTTTTCCTCCCTAAATTCACAGTTGAAATGAATGGGATTCCCAGCACAAAGAGAGCGCGGTTTTGTCGCATTTACGGCAAAAGCGGGCGGAGCCGAACAAGGTCAATATCGTGTTTCCAAATGTGTTATCGTGACTCTATGGCTGGATTACTGTACTGGAAAGAAATATCCCAAATTATGATTTATAAATAATGACTGTTATGATTATTTGTAAGGGACTGATTTGCCATTTTAAACCTTGTCTTAGCTATGGCTTGAAGTTCTTTCAGTTGACAACGAATCTTGCCTTATAAATTGAGTAATGGCATCACTTTAAAATCTGCTTTGAAACAATAATTTCACCTTTGTTTAACCAGATAACAGTTGAGCGGTCAGATCCACTGGCTCACAGGTTGACGGTGCGATTCCAGCTTCCACAGATGAATGCTGTCGTTGGGCAAAGCGCTTAACCCACCTCGTGTTTGCGTACGCTGGTGTATGAATGTGTGTGTGGATGGGTGAGTGCTTCCTTGATGTAAAGTGCCTCGTGTTTGCTACGCTGGTGTATGAATGTGTGTGTGGATGGGTGAGTGCTTCCTTGATGTAAAGTGCTTTGAGCCTTGAAGGTGGAAAACCGCTATATAAAATTCTGACCATTTACCATTTACATTTGGTTATTTATACTGACAGATGCCTGTTAAACGCAGGCATTAAACTTTTTGTGTTGACAGGTCTAGTAACGACAGAGATATTAATCATAAAACAGGTCAACAAATCTGCAGTCTGACGAGTTAAACAGCAAACTACCAGAGAATTCTGACCTGTCTCCAGCTCAACTTTAAACTATGGGCATTCTGGAATATCATGATGTCAAGTGAACACAATCTACGTATGGTAAGAATATGTAAGGGTCATACTTATAATTAGATATAAACGCTGGAAATCAGTCCCAAGGCAGTTATTTAGCCAAATGCAAACCGTTTTCTCTAAATGCTAAAGTCAGACAAGACTGAAGTCATAGTCTTTGGCCCACAAAAACAAAGAGAAAGTGTCAGCAGTCACCTCCAGTCTCTCTCTAAAACCTTCAAATCAGCCTAGAAATCTAGAGGTAATAATGGACTCAGACTTGAACTTTAACAGCCACATCAAATCAATAACAACTGCAGCTTTTTACCATCTAAAAACATTGCAAAAATCAAAGTTATACTGTCAAAACCAGACTTGGAGACACTTATCCATGCATTTGTCTCCAGTAGGTTAGACTACTGTAACGTCCTGCTCACTGGCCTCTCCAAACGAGCGTTAAGACAGCGTTAAGGCAGTAAGGCAGTACATCCAGAACACTGCTGCGAATAGACTTTAAAGCAGCTCTGCT
>KN472590.1:0-12305 GCA_000787095.1 Periophthalmodon schlosseri
TAATAATAATAATAAAATAAAATTAAATGCAACAATCATACTACTATAAAAAGGATTACAAAATCTTATTGAAAAGTACAACATCGCCACCTGCAGTTAGTCAGTGACCATGCAGGTAACTGATCCCTAGTCCAGTTGCCCCCTCTTGTGGCTTTGGCGGTATGACAGAATTAAATAAAAATACGCGTAGTAAATTAAATGTCTTTTTTACGTTTAACATGTTTAGTTCCAAATGACTGTGCCTCTTATAAAGAAAATAATACTTTTTGCTTTTAATATTATGGAGATTTGCAAAGCCTGTTACAGAAGCGACCAATCAAGTTACACATGTAGATATATACCTTTTTAGAATTGTTGTAGCTAGTATGACAAACAATCGATGCGCTAAACGTCTCTCTAAAACCTTTTAAACGACAAAAGCTTACCTCTCGGCTCAACTTGGCAAAACTTTTCAAAAAAAAAAAAAAAAAAAAAAAAAAGGTTTTGTACATATTTTATTCACAACATAAGATTTTCCTGCTAAACAGTCAGGTGTAATGAAACTAGAGTGATAAGTTCTGTTGCAGTGGCAACTGCGGCAGCCATCTTGTGATTGTAGGATCAGCAAAGAAAATTTTTGAAAATGCATTGATTAAAATGATTGTTTAAATTTACATAAAATTTTATATTTGTGCTCCTATAACGCAGGGAACTCTTTCTGCTTCTGTCAGGGCATTTTTTTAAAATGTTCAATTACGAAAACAAATCTAATCTTCACCATAAATGACTGCACTTGCCTATTTATGCAGAATCAATGTATGTATGGTCAATTTTACCAGAATAAATAAATCAATAAATTTAAAAAATGGTCCATTAGTATGCATCAGAATTATTAAGATGACTAACAATTAGGTCCTGTAAGCTAAGAACACTACAATTAAATACGCGTATTACAGTAAAAAAATAAAATACACTAAATCTGTCATAAACACAGGCAAACGTATGTACTTATTTAATTGATTTTTTTTTTAAATATAGTACCCTTGCATATTTACATAATATCACAGAATTGTACAGTCAGAACATGGATGGTGGCACTGACACGGGGCCTCTCTAGCTTTATTTTACTGGACGCACAGCGCGGAGTGGTCGGAGCTCGGGCGATCACGTGACCCCAGTGTTTACAGACATCCGGAGAAACATGGAGGACTCCTCTGGCAGTAATCCCCAGTCTCTCGGATTCACAGAGAAATTCAAGTCGTGGCTGTCGTGGTCATGGGCCTACGTGTGCTTCCTCTGGCTCGGCATGGTTCTGGTCATGGTGTACGTGCTGTGGAGCCCGCTCAAACTGCACGAAAGTCTAACCTCGGGTGTGTTAAAGCGGCTGCGAGCTAGCTATTGTTAGCATTAGGCTAGAGGGGATGGATGCAGTTAGCAGTGATCGAGAGCTGATTAGTTTGACATTTTGTTTCCAAGTATATCAGATGCAAAAGATTAATGTGCAATTTGTCGACTGTTGTGCCGTGTAAGGTCTAAGATTGCATTTTGGGTTCTTGAACACTAGCTATATCATTGTTCCTTGTATATCAAATTATTATCCTACTATTATATTTTGGCTGTAGTGGACTAAATAAATTCATAGTTGACTAAAGACTCTCTGTATACCGATAAGTCGACTAAAAGGAGGCATGGCATTACCAAAAGCTCTCAAATCTCAATGATCTGACTCCCAAGTTCACTGACAAGACAAGAAAAGTAGCCTGTTAACAAATTGTGTCTTTATTAGGGATGGAACAAGATCTCTGCCACAAGATCTCACAAGACAATATTTTCTATGTGTTTATGTCTAGATTGCACAAAAACAGTGTTTGTCGAGAATCTGTAGTTCCATAAAGCAGGGCTACAATGACAGGAAAAATATTAAATGAATAAAAAATGGTGAGGCCAAAATTGAACTGAAGCGCACTATTTATTTATTAGAAATAAGGTAAAAATTGTCTCATTGCTAGTATGTATGTCTAAAATGTGTCAAATCTGTTTCTAACTCCATTCATTCTCCTTTCTGGTGTAGTACATAAAGATCTTAATATGTGATTTGGACAGGGACAGACATAAAGATCTTAATATGTGATTTGGACAGGGACAGATTTACCTCTCAATAGGAAGAACTATTAATGTGATCATTGTTTTTCTTTCCAGCGTCAGTGTTTTTGAATACTCTGACCCCGAAGTTCTATGTGGCTCTCACAGGGACCTCCTCCCTCATCTCTGGACTCATTCTGGTGAGATTTTAATTTGTTTTCCTGAATGGTTTTTTTTTTATTTATTGAAAGTATTAGGATTAGCTATTTTTGTCAAATTCTATAAAATGTGAAGACTCATAGCTGCGGAGGCACGTAATTATTTAGTAATAGTAATTTGTCAGTTTTATTACTCACCACAGAATGTTGCAGAGTAACCATGTATCCTAAATGAAATGCACTGATAAACAACAATTATCTTTGTTGTAATCAGGAAAAACTTTCAAAACGATTTTTATCAAAACCATAGGCTAAAATAAAAAGGCGTGGAACAATCCCATTAGCTACACTGTCACAATGAAAACACTGACCGCACCATAGTCTCTTAAGTATTTTGATGGAAGCTCAATTAGTTTGCATCTTAAAATTTCCAGAATTTACGATTAGTCTAACTGAAAATTTGTTGGGGTGTAACACTTTCCTGATCTCTATACTGAATCTGTATTGTACCCCTCCTTCTGCAGATATTTGAGTGGTGGTATTTCCGAAAATATGGGACCTCCTTCATTGAACAAGTGTCAGTGAGTCATCTGCGCCCCCTGCTGGGAGGAGTGGAGAGTGGCTCTACCACAGGCCTCTTCTCATCTGTGAACGGAGATGCAGAGCCCAGACCCAGTGTCTCAGGTAAAATGTACTAAAAAGTATGTCATGGTGTTTATTCATGACTGTGCAAATGGTATAATCGTTTTATTTTTAATTTGGTCAGAATGCAAGGTGTGGAGGAACCCCTTGAATCTCTTCAGAGGAGCAGAATATAACAGGTGTCGTATTTTGTGTTTTAGTTATGCATGCCATCTCTGAATAGGTTACATTCGCTATGCTCTCTCCTATGTAATGATACTTATGTTACGTATATATGGTTCTGTGAATCCCTTCTAACCACCGGTGGTGACGCTTCAGCAAAGATATTTATTCAGTGCTTGAAGCACCGCCTCTGGCAGTCAGGACTAATGAAATGGATCTCTATGGGCAATTGAGCAATGAGATGTAACAAATACATGATAAATAAATGCATATTCTTGTCATATGATTCTTCAGGTACACTTGGGTGACCGGAAAGGAGCCCCTAACATACTACGATATGAACCTGTCTGCTCAGGACCACCAGACCTTTTTCACAGGAGACACACAGCAGTTAAGGCCAGAAGACGCAGGTGAGTGTCCACTTACACTGACTGTGGTGCCAATATGAAGCCCATGAAGTCACCCAAGGGTGACGTCTATTTTAAGCATGTGTTGATCACCTCATTACAGTGATGCAGAAGGCCTGGAGAGAGAGAAATCCCCAGGCACGGATCAGAGCAGCTTACCAGGCCATAGAGTTAAATCATGAGTAAGTGGATTGGCATTTTGCTGATTAGATTTTGATGGTCACTTTGCAATATTTTATACCCACTATAATTCATGTACCAACTTGTGAAAAGTGTTAAGTGCTAGATTTGTAGAATTCAATTTTATAATTACACTTAGTCACCTAATGTTTCTAATATTTATTAAATATATCAATAAAAACCTACAACCTTATTTAATATTAATGGGTGTTTACATTTATTGTCCCTTTCAATATAAGTAAATATGTCTTACCACTGTTTTTTGTTTTTTTTTACCACTGCCTGATCTGTGCAGGTGTGCGGCAGCCTATGTTCTCCTAGCTGAGGAGGAGGCCACAACTATCACAGAAGCTGAACGTCTCTTTAAAAAAGCATTAACTATTGGTAAGAAAATAATTCCTTAAAACCTTGTAAAAACTGAGTTGCATAATGTTGTTGAGTTTAAGTAGTAAAGTTGTTGTTGTTTTGCTCCTAGCTGGAAATGATATTAACTTATTAGTGTACATCAAGCGCAGACTGGCAATGTGTGCGCGAAAGTTGGGGCGGATAAAAGAAGCTGTTAAAATGATGAGAGATGTAAGGTTTTTTTTAATAAATATTTCTAAATGTCTTCAATATTTCTGAATCTGAATACAAATCTAATACTGATGCCAATCTGTCTTTCAGTTAATGAAGGAGTTCCCATTATTAGGAATGTTAAACATACATGAAAACCTGTTGGAGGCACTTTTAGAGCTTCAAGCCTATGCAGATGTCCAAGCTGTTCTTGCCAAATATGATGGTATAGTAAATTTACATTCAACAGTTCAGTGTCACTGTAAAATGCACTGTTAAACAAATTATTTCTATTTGTTTCACAGACATCAGTTTGCCAAAATCAGCCACTATATGCTACACATCAGCTCTTTTAAAAGCCAGGGCTGTATCAGATAAGTATGTTACATTTCCATCCCTGGTTTATTTGGTTATGTTTGTGTTGTATCAGTATTTAGATTCAAATAGTACTGCTGGTAATGCATTGTAAGGGTGATTTATAATGGTGTTCCATTTTGGTAGGTTTTCTCCAGAGGCAGCGTCTAGACGAGGGCTCAGTACAGCAGAGATGAACGCTGTGGAGGCCATACACAGAGCAGTAGAGTTCAATCCACACGTGCCAAAGGTGAGTCACATGAGTTGTTTTTGGTTTTTTTTGTTTTTTTTCAATTACATTTTTTGGTCTATTTAAGTACAAAAGTGTTAAATAAACCACCTTACAAACAAATACATTTATACAAACACAAACTATGCTACATTTAATTATGCAATTATTTTGGAAAAGTATAATTGTGACAGAAAAATCATAACTGAAACTAATTTAAAGGTAGAAACGTTTAAACATTTATATGCTGATCTATGTTGCACATATAGAGAGTATTTTGATGTTCAGGTTTAAACTACTTCTTCAGTAGTTGATTTCTAAAAAGGAGACGTTTCACACATTGACCAGCAGGTGTCAGTCTTACCTTTGCAGTAATTGGCAGTAATTACCAGTCCCCATGACGTTCTTTTTCATAAAAAAAAAAATCACATAATTAAAATCATGTGATATTGCTCATTTTGTTCATTATTCCAGTGTCCAGCTTATATATACTGTCAAATCACCTAATTCACTTGGCTTTTTGTGTTTCGTACATTATTAATACATAGTTATGAAATGCACAGTGTAGTATCTGTTTTGTCTTTGTACAAGCTTTTGTGAGTAGAATAGAAAGTTTGCGTGTGAGAGGGGATAAACGTCAACCGTGACTTTGATCCAGCCTTTGATTTTAAAGTGAAGACCCCCATCTCCAATGCCCCTGCTCTCTCCCTATGGGCCCCACAGTAGAGCTCTCATGTCTAGCTTTCCCTCATCACCTGCCCGCAGCCTTCATCTGCTTATGTTTCTTCTCTGCATCAACTTACTTATTTGAAGAAAGGTGAATATAAGACTACAGTGTTATAGAATTTGCAGAAAATAGTCCAGGGTGGTGTTGTGTCTGTGGGTCATGTGGCAGTGTGATGTTATGGGTTTTCTGAGGTGAGCTGCACACCTGCGGCTAGTACTGCAAGTCATTTGATGTTACTTCTAATTATCCTGTTTCTTTTACTGTTTTGTGGTCTTCTCTTTTATTTTGTTCATTTAAATTTTAGTTTCTTTCATTTTCCTTGTCATTTATCATCTTGGTTTTGGGTCATATCCTTCCTTTCCTTCAATATTGTTTACATGCTACGTCTTCCATATCTGTTGTTTGCTTTTTCCTTGTCACTGTCCACCGCATCTTTCTTTCATTATAGTTCCTTCTACCCTTGTTTCCTTCCTTCTTCTCTATTTCTGTATTGTCCTTGTAACCATGGCAGTAATGATACTATTCTAGACTTTGATTAACCTTGACATCCGTATGGCAGTTCACTGATAATCATGCTTATTCACGTCAAGGAATAAGAACTAAAAAATCATTTATTGTAAGACAAGCAAAATAAGTGATTTTAAAACAGTCTGCTCTCTAGAAAAGTGAGCCTAAATGTATAGCACTTTTTATCTGTTTTTCTATCATTCAGAAAGTTTGATTTCATAAAGCTGATTACATATTTGAGCAATTGTGGTGTAGTCTATTTGATAATGTGAATGAGACTCATCCATCATCCAAACTGAAGTCACTGGGTGGTTGGCAAGCTCGTAAGTGGCAAGGCTCTGGGGTGGATGAGATCTGTCCTGAGTATCTTAAGTCTCTGGATGTTGGGGGCTGTCTTGGCTGACACGTCTCTGCAACATCACGTGGTGGTCAGGGACTGTACCTTTGGATTGGCAGACTGGGGTGGTGGTCCCTTTGTTTAAGAAGGGGGCCTGGAGGGTGTCTTTCAACTACAGGGGAATCACACTCTTCAGCCTTCCTGGTAAAGTCTATTCTAGGGTACTTTGCTAAGGGCTGTCCGGTCCCTGTATGACCGGAGCAGGAGCTGTGTTTGCTTTCCCGGCAGTAAGTCGGACCTGTTCCCAGTGCATGCTGGGACTCCATCAGGCTGCCCTTTGTCACTGGTTCCCTTGTCTTTATGGACAGAATTTCTAGGCGCAGTCAGGGGCTGGAGGAGGTTCAAATTGGGGTCCACAGCATCTCATCTCTGCTGTTTGCAGATGATATTGTCCTAATGGCTTCATCAAACCAGGGCCTGCAGCAGGCCCTGGGGCGGTTTGCAGCTTAGTGTGAAGCAGCTGGGACGAAAATCAGCTCCTCCAAATCCGAGGTAATGGATCTCGATGGGAAAAGGTGGCTTGCCCTCTCCAGATGGGTGGAGAGTCCTTGCCTCAAGTGGAGAAGGTCTAGTATCTCGGGACCTTGTTCACGAGTGAGGAAAGGATGGAACGTGAGATTGACAGGCGGATCGGTGCAGTGTTTGCAGTGATGCGTGACTGTATCGGACTGTTGTAGTGAAGTTGAAAGGCAAACCTCTCAATTTACCAGCTAATCTACATCCCTGCCCTCACCTATGGTCATGAGCTTTGGGTAATGACCGAAAGGCAAGATCGCAGATACAAGTGGTCGAAATGAGTTTCCTCCGCAAAGTGGCTGGGCGCTCCCTAAGAGATAGGGTGAGGAGCTCAGTCATACGGGAGGAGCTTGGAGTAGAGCCGCTGCTCCTCCATGTCAAGAGGAGCCAGCTTAGCTGGCTCGGGCATCTGTTCAGGATGCCTCCTGAACGCCTCCTTGGAGAAATGTTCCAGACACGTCGCACTGGGAGGAGGCCTTGGGGAAGACTCAGGACACGCTGGAGGGACTATGTCTCTCAGCTGGCCTGGGAACACCTCGGGATCCCCCCGGAAGAGCTGGATGAAGTGTGTGTGGGAAGGGAAGTCTTGGCTTCCCTGCTCCGACTGCTGCCTCCGCGACCCGTCCTCAAATACAGCGGAAGAAAATGGATGGATGGGTGAATAATGTGAATCAGTGATTTTTCTTCTTACAATAATCGTAACACAAACATTTTACATTGTGACCCTTCTTCCGACTTTATTCAGTCTATTTCAGTGAATGAGCTGTAGATGATACATTTCCACCAGTATCCACCAGTGATATCTAACAGGCTTCTGCGGATCTGGTGGCTTCCTAAACCACCTTTATATTTACCAGATCCAGATCTCATCTATTTCATCCAATTACTGATAATTTCTCATCCCATTCTGTCTGTCCTTTTCTCATTTACTTCTGTCAAGTCAGACATTGCCTAGTTTACTTCTGAGATTGGCTTTTTGGTGTATAAATAGAGCTAGAGTGAGGTTATAGTAAATAAAGATGAATGGGTTTTCATTTGAGGAAGTCCCAGAAAAAGCCTTGATATTTGATTGCCTACATAATAACTATTCTCACCATCTTTTTCTCGGCAATATTGGTTTTGTCCATTACATTACACTTTGTTTCCAGGAGAAGGAATATATGGCATTTAATGAATCCAATAACATATTTCTTTCACAGCGTTATCATATGTACTTTTTTTTTAAATTGAGAATTTACTACTACTACTGCTACTACTACTACTACTATATGCCACTGACACAATAACCCTAAAGTATACAAAGCATAAAAAACAAAAATCTCCACACTATTGCAAAGAAAATGTACACGTATTGAGCCCCAAATTATATTTTTCCATTCATTATTTATTGAACATTTATTGGAGTCGATATTGGGGTTGTCAAAAGTACTAATGTATACAAAAACTCATATCAAAACTAGACAGTCATTTGAGCAAGTATTGATACAAAAAAAGTCACAGGACAGACATAAACCTTTCCTGAATAGTTTTAGAATAATCTTGAGCTGTATCAAAATATAAGCATGTAAGGCCGCAGGTAGTATAAAAGAAAGTACTATTATTTAATGTTGAAAATCACATTCTATTGTCTAAATAAAGTGTGTTTTTGTTTGTTTGTTTTGCTGCTTTTTTATTATTGTGGTATCGGAATTATATTGAGTTTCAAGTCAAGTCTGTTCTTTACTATATATAGTAATTGGCCTATCTACAAGAGCAACAAAAAAAAATCTGAAATGTTCTTTTACCAAGATATCTTTATCCATAGCATCTCCAAATACAGTCTCATAAATACTGCCTACTGAAATAACAATATTTTATCACCCCTCTCTTCTTTTGATAAATGCATGTCTGTCGAGTCTATATGGAGAAACAAAAACGTCCTGATGTGAGTTCTCCGTAGCGGGGGCAGATTAGAACGAGGAGGCGGCTTATGAGTTATGCGCTGTGCTTATGACTGGCCCTGGATAAAAGGAGAACACATGAAACCCAATCCCTCCATCAAAGAGGCGCAAGCAGCGGAGAAGCAGACCGAAGAACAAGAGAGGGGGGCCTGTGTGGACGGAGGTGTCACCAGGTCTAATGCTTTGGCATGCAAGGAAGGACAGCTGAGCACCCGGCCACTCTAAATGGTTAATCTTCAAACATGGGTCGACATGAGTGCCCTACTGTACAGTTTGACCACAGCTAGCTACCAAACCCGGGAGAAGAAATGAGGACAAGATAGTAGACAGTTACAGATCTGTTGGTATTTGTCCGTTGCTAGTGTATGTTGTTAGGTATACAGACTTCTGAACTGGACTGTAATGTTAATTTTAAGTGTTGGAGCGGTTGCGAAGGGTGAGAATGGTTAAGAAGGATGGGAGCGGTTCTGTAAGGTGATGGGGATCCAGGTAGGGTTGTCAAAAGTATCACAAATCAGATACAAATCGATCCTAAAACTAATATCGAAACTAGATACTAGATTGAACAGGTATCGATACTGCAAAAAATCACATTAACGTCATTTTGCGCTTTAGCAGAACTAGCATAAGATCTCGTGGTAACAAAGAAAGTGTGATTATTTTGTGTTGAAAATTACATTCTATTACTGTTTTGTCGTTGGGCAAGACCATAGACTGTATATATAAATGGACATAGCTACATAGGACATTCCAATTAAGAAGTGATCATGGGTGTGCTTCCTGCTCCATTGACTTCATTTCACCTTATTTTGAAAAATTGTCACCCCTCTCTCTGTAATTGCTGCAGTGAGCCTTGTCGTTTTGGTCTTAAAATGTTCGTATTAACCCGCTCTACATGATCCTGGTGTTTTTAATTTGCTATTTTGTCCATGATTCAAGATATGAACATTAATAACAGACAAATCAGGCGCCTTCTTTCCATGTTGTCGCTCCCGCTAGCGTTAGCAACAGGTTTGACTGACAGCGTTGCTAAGCACCCTCTCCGTGCTAAACCAGCGGTGCGGGTGGGAAGGTGCGTTACCTTCAACTGCCTTGCTACGGATTGGCTCTTTGGTTGCTATGATACTGGCGGTCGGAACTCGGCTCCAAAATCGCTTCATTTGACATTGGCCTTTGGTTGCTATGATACTGGCGGTCGGAACTCGGCTCCAAAATCGCTTCATTTGACTGGAGCTGGGTGAGTCACACTGACTTAGTCCACGTCTTTATACAGTCTATGGGGCAGACACCTAACCCGTCTCACCCCCAGTGTCTGTGTACACTGGTGGATGAATGTGTGTGAATGGGTGTGTGGTTCGATGCTGTAAAGGTAGAAAGGTGGTGTATGTATATGTGACTATTTACTATTTTACCATTTAGCAGTTCTGTAGAGGGTGAATGGTCCAGGGTTGGGAGCTCTTTACAATGTAGAGAATGGTCCTGAAGGGTGGGAGTGGTTCAATAAGACGATGACAGTCCTGGTGGTGGGAGCAGTTTAGAATGGTGAGAATGGTTTATGTGGTTGGAGTGGCTTAGTTTGATGGTGTCTTAGTTAACCAAATGTTTTATTATTTGACTTATTATTTTATTAGGATTATAAGGATTTACGCCGCCCACAGCAGGGAGCGAAATGAATGGGGTAACTTAGCTGGAGTTTTGTGAGTGGCTGGAATGCCTTTTCACTAATGAAGACACTGTTTATCTGTACGTATGTTATTGTGCGAAATCCTAATCATTTGGAGAGTTTTTACCAGCGTCATGCTACGCCCCCCTTTAATCAATTCATCCATGTACATGTCTTTCTAAAGTCGACTACAGCCCTAGGTTCAAGGGTGAGAATGGTCCAGGTGGGTGGCAGTGTTAAATACTAGTCACTGGGAGGGTGAGGGTGCTCCAATAGGGGCGAGTCTGGTCGGGGGAGACGGGTGAGGCAGGATGGATGGTTGGATGAGCCTGTGACCATGGAGGGGATTAGACAGGATTAGCTCGTGGCTAACCTTCCCAAAGTGTCTGAGATCTGCAGCGCTGTGAAGCCGACCGCCTGGGAATCCAGCCAGGAGGCCCCCATCCCACCACATGGGTTTTGTTTGACACAGTCCTATGCCACACCGGGCAACGCACACATAAATTACACGAGTGGTGATTCATCAGAGTGGACATAAGAGCAATAATAGCCATACTAGTGACAAATCAGGATTGAAATCACATGTAAAGCAAAAGTTAAAGACGCAGTGTGTAACTTTTTTAGTCAAAAATAGACTAACATAAAAGCAGGGTTTTTTTTTTCAATTTGGTTGTTTATTGCACTGAAAAAACGTGCATCTTTACTGTGAGCAGGTTTGCATAACCACAAACCTGACTCTTATTTGGCTTGGAGAAGGGCCTATTCCTGCTTGTTTTCGTGGAATTATTGATCATTTGGCTATAGTCCACAGTACAGCATAAAACGTAACTATTTGCTTGGCGAATGTTCCTAAGTATGATTTTAACTTTCTATTTAGATTGAATCATGCAAGTAATTTGCCACCTCCTGAAATTTAGAGAATGTTCCTTTAAATATCATTGTTAATTATAAATCCTAATATGTTACTATTTTAAAGGTGCACTATGTAACTTTTCTAATGAATTGTCCATCACCTGCTTGTCTCCATGGATTACTTTGTCTGGAATGTTTCACAGTATGGCATTTAACTTTTCTATCTCCATGGAGACAAGTTCTTGACGCCACCAGGCCAAGTCTACAGGTCAGATCCGTAGAGAGCCAACTTCACTCACAGAAAGAATGTATGTTGTTCAGGGTAACTGAACTGGGTACCTGGGCAATAAAAACACCTGTTTATAAATGAATGCAAGACAGATAAGCTTAATGTCAAACTGTGAAACATTCCAGACAGAGGAACAACATCTCCATGGAGATGAGCAGGTGGGAGACCCTTCACCAGAAAAGTTACACAGTGCACCTTTAAAGCAGCGTCTTCTATAGGTTGAGATCTGGGATAGCAGTCTTTGTCAGGAGTGAACCGATTGACTCCCCAGGACAAACTTGTACTGCAGGGGAACAGGAGGGGCACTGGGCAGTGTCACACATTCATGAAATAAATGCACCGTACTGAAACAATAACACACACACCCACACACATACTTTTGGAGAGTCTACCCCTCCCCTCCTCCAAAAGTGCCTCACATGAAGAAAATATGTTGTAGGATAGGAGCCAGTAGATTTGCACAATAGACTGAAATAAAGACATTGCGGTTTGTGGAAAATAGATGATGGAAAACAGTGAAATGTAAAGGTTCATTACAGTTCAAATTACTGTCCAAATTATGGTGTATACAGTTGTGTGATCACGATACGAAAATGTCAAACTCAATTTCGATACTTAGGAATAGACTTGATACTCAATACCGATTCCGATACCACAATGATAATA
>KN472590.1:12368-32235 GCA_000787095.1 Periophthalmodon schlosseri
AATCACTCTTCTTTAGACAATAGAGTGTGAGTTTCAACATTAAATTGTAGTACTTTCTTTTACATTACTATGTGGCCTTATATCTGCATAACCCCTCAGTCGTCCAGGTAGGTTCCATGGTAGGCCATGGGCGTATACTAGTCTATGTGTCTTATACTTGTTCTGATACAGCTTAAGATCATTCTAAAGCTATTCAGGAAAGGTTCTTTTCTGTGAATGCGTCTTTTTTACTATCAGTATCTGCTCAAATGAATATCTAGTTTTGATAGTAATTTTAGTATCGATTAGTATCTACTTTTCAATACTTGTGACAACCCTAGACGCAATTAATAAATCAGCAAGACTGCAGTTTTTGAAGTACCATAATTTCCTCCATGAACGACAAAATATCTGCCTTATTCTGCATTAAAAACCCTGTAGTTTAGATCTGTACAAACTGAAATGTGATTCTTGTATTAGTTTGTCGATTCTTATTTTAATTCTTTTTGTTAATTGTTTTGGATTTGTTTAAAATGTGAACTTTGAACATAATCCTATTATTAAAACACAGATCGCAAATCTAATCTCAGTTGCAATGCTTGTCAGAAAAATTGCAATTAAATATCTTTTTCCCAAATCGTTCAGCTGGAGAAAACCACAGTTACATATATTCTCTCTCTATCTCTTGTTGCAGTACTTATTAGAGATGAAGAGCCTGATTTTGCCTCCAGAACACATCCTAAAGAGAGGAGACAGTGAAGCAGTGGCATACGCCTTCTTCCACCTGCAGCACTGGAAGAGGGCAGAGGGAGCCTTAAACCTACTGCACTGCACTTGGGAAGGGAGTAAGTGACACACAGATTTGTCTTGGCTATTGGGTGCATTTTATTCATTTATTTATTTATTTATTGAAAAAAAAAGACATTTCAGTAGTATTGCATTCTTGTAGCTTTTTGTAAACGTGAATGCCATGTGGGTTTTCCATCATCACAAAATTTAGCAATTTATGTGACACAGGTAGCTTATCTGTCAGCAGTGGTGAACAAAGTACTCAATTTTGTTACTTAAGCAAAAGTACAGATACCAGGATAAAAAATATTCAAGTAAGTGTATCATATGAAAAAAATCTACTTAAGTAAAATTATTAAAGTACTTAAAAATGTACTTAAAGAGTAAAAAAGTACAAGTATTTTGCACAGATTTTGAGATCTAATGAAGCTTCAAATGTAGTAATTTTGATACAGATTTGCGTTGAATTTTGTTCATCAGAAACAATTGAATCGATATTTTTTCTAGCTGTTTTTATTTGTTTATTTTTGTTTGTTCAAACTATGAACGTGTTAAAAATAAACCCTCAGCACGTTTTCAGCAGGTCTCAAACAACAGTAGAAAATACTTTTACTTTTCAGTCCTGTTCAAAAATGTAGTGGAGTAGAAATTACAGATACCTGCTCTCAAATGTAGTGAAATAGAAGTAAAAAGGTATCCACTTTAAAATGTATGTAAGTAAAGTACAGATACGTAAAATTTATACTTAAGTACAATACTTTACTACTTTTACTTTGTTACGTTCCACCACTGTCTGTCAGGATGAAGTCCAAATGGCCTTAAACGGGCTCTGTAATAGAGTCAAATCTTGCCCCAGTAAAGATATTGTAAAAGCAGCTCTAAGGGTCAAAGTGAGATCGTTGTGTGCTGTCTGCATCTAGTTTCTTAAGTAATGCTGGTGCACTGATAGCATGATACTTGCTGTTAACATTACAGTGACAGCAAAACTCATTTAAACTCATTGTAATGAATAATTAGGATGCTAGGAATGCATTTGACAGCTGCACGGGTTAAAATGAACTAGTTCACTTGTCACATTTTTAAGACTGCGTCTTTAAGATCTTCATGAATAATGTCTGGAGAGCCAAATAAGGTTTGTTCAAAAACTCTGGTCAAAAACTATATGATGAAATTGCCTACACATCATCATAATATTTAATCAGGTGTGACAGTATCTGAGTGGGACACTGTATTATTTTATATTACTGACAACAGTAGGTACAACAATATGCTCTTGAACTTAGGTAACTGAATAAATGGTTTTTTTTTTAAAATAACTTGTTTTTCTAATCGTAATATTCTTCCTCTCAGCCTTTCGAATAATTCCTTATCCACTGGAGAAGGGTCACCTGTTTTATCCTTACCCAGGATGCACAGAGACAGCAGACAGAGAGCTGCTGCCCTGTAAGTGAAGCTTTACAACCACTTCACAAACGACATGACTAACTGTATACACAGAATGAACTACTGTCATGTTCTGTCTCTCTAGCTTTTCACGAGGTGTCTGTGTACCCAAAGAAAGAGCTCCCATTCTTCATCCTCTTCACAGCAGGCCTTTGCTCCTTCACTGCCATGCTGGCCATGCTCACACACCAGTTTCCAGAGCTCATGGGTGTTTTTGCCAAAGCAGTAAGTACAGCCACAGTGAGATGTTGTATGTAGTCTACACATTCAATCATTACCCTGCCAAAATCCCGCTGTTGATGACTTTAGTTTGTTTAGTTGCTAATTAGCCTAGCAGTAGCAGAGGTAGGGAGAATGGCAAAGAATTGTACTTAAAGACAGTATGTAAATTTTTCACCAAAAACGGACTAAAATAACACCATTTATCATTATGGATGTTTTTATTGCACTGAAAAATATGGAAAAACATGCATCTTTACTGTAAGCAGGCTTGCATCTCCACAAACCTGACTATACGGCCTGGTGGAGGGCCTCCTCCTGCTTGTTTATTTGGCTATTATCTTCCACAGTATGACATAAAACATATCTATCCCCACAGAGAATGTTCTGAAGTATGGTTTTAACTTTCTGTTTCCATGGAATCATGCAGTTGACTTTTCCACCTCCAGAAAATGACATACCATCACTTTAAGTAGGAGTACCTTTAAGTACAGTAGTACTAAGTAAGTAGTGCCTCAAGAAATAATCAAGTAAAAATGTATTTTGAGGAAACTACTACCGTTACTCAAGAGTAATTTTAAGTGTCAGAATGTAACATCTGATTTATAATTTGAACTTAATTAATATTGGAAGGGTAAAACTTATGCACAAAGTTACCCTGCCAAAATCCTGCTGTTGATTACTTTAGTTTGTTTGGTTGCTAAATAATACCTGGAGCAGCAGTGCATGAAACACAAGAGATCAAACCATATTCTTTCATCATATTGTCAACATAAAGCTTTTGTCACTTATTGTGGGAAGAATAACTAAAAAACTTTTACTCATAATATTGGAAGGGTAAAACTTATGCACAAAATCTGGTATTTTCAAAGGATAGACACAAAAACTAAATAATACCTGGAGCAGCAGTGCATGAAACACAAGAGATCAAACCATATTCTTTCATCATATTGTCAACATAAAGCTTTTGTCACTTATTGTGGGAAGAATAACTAAAAAACTTTTACTCACATAGGAGTAAAAATATATTACTCATTTAGGAGTAAAAGTACGGTACTGGTTATACTACCCTGAGAAGTACGATTCTAACTAAGATTTGCCCAATTAAATGTACTTCTGTAAATGAAACATAACTCTTAACAGTAGTGGTAACATTTAATTAAAGGTTTAGGGATGGGTCAGCAATATTTTTATCACAGTAAACTTCACTCCCACTTATTCAGCAATTAGCAATCAGAATTTTTTCCAAATCTCGCTCTGGCCCCCAGTAGTTGAATTGTGCACTTGACTTGACATTGTCATTAGCGCATAAGAACCCCTAATCGGAGTCATTTAGCACTAATTTACTGTGTCATTAGTGTAAAAACGTGATGTTGTTCATTTTTTATCAAATTTGGCAACATTTTGAGTCACCCTGTTTACTCGCTTCTGCCTATACATAGACACATAGCCCCTCAGCAAAACAAGGTCACGGAGAACATCTAGTGCTTAAACTGGTGTTATGAGAGAGATAGGGTTTTACAGCAGCCCAGATGGGTCTGTTTTGTGTAATACATAAATGGACTTCATGTAAAAACGTTGAGAGGAGAACACTAAGGACTGCACTCCTCTGAGAAAAAAGAACCTTGAGTCTTGAATCTGCTGAAAATCCATACACAGACACGCAAAAGTAACGTACTAATTTTCCTTAATCTGTGAGGTTTTGATAACATGTAATTTTTTCATTATAATGGCTTCGCAGTTTTTGGGCCTACTACACTGGGTTGGCAATTGGCAATACCAGTACATGTGCTATTAATGCGACGTATGTCAGAGCCTGTTCATAACATATTAGCCAGAAATTAGCACTGCATTAGCATAAGACAGCATAAGGAGACCCCAGACATTTCCTCCAGCTCCTCCAGTGACACCGGTAAATCGAGAGCTTTAATTTTGACTTCACCACAACAGCCCGATACAGCGACCGCATCACTGCAGACGCTGCACCGATCCGCCTGTCACCCACCCGGAGAGGGCTTCCCTCACACATGAACAAGACCCCGAGATACTCTAGCTCCTCCACTTGAGGCAAGGACTCGCCACCCACCCGGAGAGGGCAAGCCACCTAGGCAATATGACAATAAAAAATGTAATCGTGATCAAATCCCCATGACAGTCATTTTGGTGATCATTTTTCGTCATGTGGTGATTCACTGATTCTCTTCAGTGGAGCTTTATGCCCAAACAGATACTATTTCCCACCCACTCCTGGTTAGCCTCCAACATGCTTTGAGTGAGTGACAGGTGGAATTGACCAATTACAGTGAAGTCTGAACTTTCAGAAGAAGTAGATAACTTACCTCTTAATGGCAATATACATTTATATTTTGAGGGCATAGACCACAATCAATGCCAAGGAGATCAGCTCCATTCCCTTTAACCATCCATAACTCTTAGTGCATTTATGAACTATACAAATGGAAATCAGATGTATTTTTAAACTTTTATATTGCATTATTTTGCATTGCAACAGAATGTAGTGTGTGATGAATTTGTTGCATAAATACGCTGGGACAAATGAATCAAAGATAGTCTAAAGTTTATGTTCACATCGAGTAAGCACATTTAATTATCCACGCTTTCCACAAACAAAACCGATAAAATGATGAGGCTATTTTCACTGAAAGAATGTGACCTCTTTCCTGTCATTTCAAGTATTTTGCCTCCAGCTCCAGTCTGCACTCTACTAATGTGCAGATCAATACTACATAATGATACCGATTCTGACTGAGATATCAAAAAGTACTGATTCTCATGCAAAAATATTTGATCAAATTTCATAAGAATTTACAAAATTTCAGTCCAGTTTTGAAGTACCATAAGTTTATCTGCACATATATTAAACTTTTAGATCCGTTCAAGCTGGGGTGGAGCTGATGCCATGGTACAATTCTTTATAGTAGAGGAGTTTCAGTGCATTTTAATACAAAACTCATTGGTATCGGTCTCGCATCTATATTGCAATACTTGCTATTAGGGTTGTCAGAAGTATCAAAAATAAAATACAAATCGATACTAAAACTAGTATCGAAACTAGATACTAACAGAACAAGACTATAAGACTATATAGACTAGTAGTAGCCCATGGACCATTATGGAACATAACAACAAAAGAACAATAAAAGAAAGTACTATTAATACATTTTGAAAAACACATTCTATGGTCTAAAAAAAGAGTGTGTCAAAATCGAGTTTGAAATGTTAGTATTGTGACAACACTAATTGCTTGTGTTTGTATTTGTACTTGTGTTAATCGGTATCAGATCGAAACAAAAATGACCGGTATCGGCCGTCATTACTACCCTCACTAGTTCATCTACTGAAGTTCATTCTCATATTCTGTGTCTTCCAGTTCTTCAGCACACTCTTTGCTCCTCTGGGCTTCTTCGCAGACAAGATGGAGAGCTTCATGCCGTCCAGCTTTTGGCACCAGCTCACCCGGATTTGACCAGTCCCTCTCTCTCTCTCTCTCTCTCTCTCTCTCTCTCTCGACACACACATAACAAAAGACTAAACACTCCGAGATAATGTGTTTGCTCTTCTCCTGTCTTCAGCATTACGGCCCACTTCCGCAATTATAAGTTATCATGTTGGCTGAGGTCGTATCAACACAGCCATACGAAGACGCTCTCCCTTTCCTAGAACAAACTACATATAGTTGTCATTTGTCATTATTAAAGCACTTGAGTTTAAATGCAGGCTGCTAAATGTATACAAAATGTATATGGAAGCTTGTACGACTCCATTGAAAATATGAATCAACAAAAGTATTACGTATGTTAGAACGCATTAGCAAATGAATGACCCATGTTCTGGTGTGATTAATGGTCTATAGGGTAGAGCTGCACGATCACGTAAAAAATAGTCAGAATAATTGAAATTGCAATTATTCAACCGATGATTTGCTAAGAGAGAAGGTAGGATCAATGCCCCTAAAAAGATACAATCCGTGAGCAACTCTTCTCGAGTCGCTAAATGACACACTGCTAAATGTAATCCATGAATTTGAATTATAATCTAAATTGATTCCAAGTTTATATCCATCTATACACTCTCATTGGAAGTTGTACGTGACACAGAGATTCCCTGATAACTGTACAGGCCGTCTGGAAGTCTGTGAGAAATCCTCCAGCCACAGGCCTGATTTACTGCCTTAGTGTCTACAGTGTATATAGTGGCCCTGCAGTTGTTGCCATGGCATGACACCTAAGCACTATATCACTACTGCGACCTCTGACCCCCAACATCCACCAGGAAATGGGATCGTTACTGGCACTGTTAGGGTTTCCCATGCCCATGCCAATCATTTAAGTTGACAAAACTGCTCTGGAGTAGGGCTACAAAATTAATCGCAGTCAAATCAAAATCACAATTTGAATGGACACAATTAGCAAATCACGAAGGTGTAAAGTACCATAATTTTACTCTCCAAACAACAAAATAACCTCAATGCTATATGCTAACCCTGTAGTTTAGATCTGTACAAACTAGGCTTGTCAAAAGTATCGGGAATCAGATATTGATACTAAAACTAGTATCAAAACAAGATGTTCATTTGAGTAGCAATACTGCAAAAAATCACATTAACAGGACAAACTGTTGTAGTATGCATTTGAGCTTTATCACAACACATATAAGACCTCATGGTAACATAAACAAAGTAAAATCGCATTCTATTACTCAAAAAGTAGCATTTTTTCTCTTCAATCTTGTATCGTAATAATCAGTATCGAGTACTGAGTCAATCAAAATTGAGTTTGAAATGTTATTGTAACACTAGTACAAACATGTTCTGACATACATGTGATTCTTGTATTAGTTTGTCAGTTCATATTTCAGACTTTTTGTCAATTCTTCTGGAAATAAATCGTTTAATCTCAATTGCAATGCTTGTCAGAAAAATCACAATGGGCTTTATTGGTTTTAATGATGATCAGATTTTAAATGAAATTAACTGTTGGATAAAAACTCTCTTAGCTACTTGAGTTTCTAGGAACAAAATACAAGGGCGCAAATTGCCCCTTGGAGAATACACAGTTGAGAATTGAGATTTCACAGTACATTGGGGTAGATGTGCAAAAGTAATGTGCCTATTAGTGCCTAGTATGTGGAATGTTTAATGACCTTATAATAGTTTGTGTTATTTATTGAATTGTAATGCCTTAGGATAGGGTGTTAAAATAGTGTTGACAACCATGTAGTTTTTAAGTGCCTTTTGGTTTTGGATATTAGTGCCCAATGACTAAAATAAGAAAAAATTGACCCAAACTGAAATGAGAGCAGGCCTACATGCTGAAGACAGGAGAAAGTCTAAAAAAATGTAACCACCCTTAAAATTTAATGGCAAAGTCACAATAAATACCAACTCAAAATACTCTTGCAGTTGATTGGTTTATTTCTCCGTTTCCTTGTTAAAGTAAGTAACTATCTAGGTCCTATGTCTTTTAGGTTTAAACCGACTGGACTGCGTTCTGATTGGGTAATCATCTTGAGAACCAAAACACCTCATAACATAAACAACTTGGCCATCATGCTCTATGTTTTTTGTAAGAATAAATCATTGTAATTGTTATCAAAAAAGCTATATTTGATTTGAAAATGTCTACCTCATATCTTGAAACACAGATAGGTCACACTTTATGGAATTTAAAATCAAAATCTTACATACAGTTCCTTTAAATTGTGTGAATTTGACTTTTAAGAGTTTATCCATGTTATAATGGCGTTCCTTCATCATTAGTTTACTCAGGGTTGTATTTGAATTGATACAGTAGCTCAGTTAGTAGTGTTTGTCCATTGATCTGAAGGTTGGCGGTTCTAATCCCCCTCTCAACATAAACATCATCGGTAGAGCGGTCAGATCCACTGACCCACAGGTTGGCGGTGCGATTCCAGCTCCCACAGATGAATTTGTCCGTGGGATTGCGTCCGTGGGCAAGACACTTGACCCACCTCGCCCCCAGTGTCTGCGTACACTGGTGTATGAATGTGTGTGAATGGATGAGTGGTTCCTTGATGTAAAGCGCTTTGAGGGCCTTGAAGGTGGAAGCTCTTTATAAAAATGTGACCATTTACATGTATGTTTGCGTAATTCTGTATTGTCTTGCATTAGAGGCTACCTACTCACCTACTCCCATCCCTGTCCATTCCTCTGTATTTTACAGTTATTCAAATTACAACTCTGTAACACATGTAGACTACAAAATATCATGTAATCATTTTTCAACACACTAAAGTGAATATCTGCTGCTTGTTTCAGTAAAATGCCACTATGAAGAAATGGGGTTTATCAGTTCTGTAGTTTTGAACAGGAAGTCAGTGGATTATTTTCTGTAAGCCGTTTTAGATAAATATTGCGTTTTACACTGAAAACAATGTTAAATAATAATGTACGTATGAAAAACCTGAATACTAAATTGGAAAAAGGCATAAGAAGTCTCCTTTAGCATTCGACTGGAACGCTGTAATGCAAACAACAACTCTATCTCTTTGTTGTGATGATAGATGAAGGGCAAATCTTTCCAGGCCGTTCCCTCTTCTGAATGATATCAATTCAAGAGGCACCATTGCGATCATTATGTCTGTCCCACTCCAGTGCCATCAGCAGATGCTTGTAGTGTCCACAGTGCCCTACCGCTGTCGTAATCACACTTCACACTCTGCTGCAGGGAGGAAATCAAAGGCCTGGAGAGGGCTGCTGACAACATCATATACTAAACAGTCTTTGTTTCAAGCCATGTTATTTCATCAAAGCTAAAGATGAGTTTACTTTGATTTAGGCAGGTTTGAGTAATATGTATATTTAGTCTCCCACTTCAACTCACCCACTCGCCCATCCCACTGACATCTCTGTGGTAATCCATGAATAGATCTATATATTGCAAACTCTCAAACACTTAAGTCATTATTAATATTAAAAACATATATTTAATAATAACTGTTCCATGTTTTTTACAGAGAATTGACAGGCAAAAAGTAAAAAAGAATGCTAAAGGTACAGTATGTAACTTTCTGGAAGTGGCATATCACCTGCATGATTCCACAGAAATCATTAAAACCATACTGCGGGACATTCTCCGTGGAGATACATTTTATGTAATACTGTGGAAGATTATAACCAAAGGAACAACATTTAAATGGAAACAGGCAGGACTGAAGTCAGGTTTGTGGAGATGCAAGCCCGCTCACAGTGGGGATGCACTTTCTCAGTGTCAACACAACCATGCTTTTATTTTAGTCAAGAAAAAATTAGGCAAAAAGTAGTTTACAAGAAGCAAGACTGAGTTGTAAAAAGGAAACCCTCTATCTATGTCATCAATACACAAAGTTCTAACCAAAACGCAGAATTTACGCACAAGGAAGACATTTTTCTTACAGTTTAAGCATTCTTCTAGGAAAATTAAACAAGCTTTTGCCCCTGTTTATGATATGGTTTGAGATAACGGTTATGGAATTACTTACGTCGCATCTTATGTCCGTGTCCAACCAGCAAGTTAAATTTTCAAACTGGAAAAAGTAGGTAGTTTAGTGAAATTAGTCATGATCATATGCACTTTTACGCATTTAGAAAACAATACAGTAGAATAATTGGAGCACAACAGTCAGTTTACTAACTTAAAGGCGCGCTATGTAACTTTTCCGTCACCTGCTAGTTTCTATAGGGACATCATTGCGTCGCCTGGAATGCTCCACAGTATGGCATTAAACTAATCCATCTGGCTTTTATTCAATAACATGTGTTTTTATGGCGAAAATATACCCTGAAAAATATACCTCTCCACAGATCTGACCTGTAACTTGGCCTGTGGCATCAACTGCTTGTCTCAGTGGAGTTATAAAAGCCGAACGTGGACTCTCTAAAGGTTACATAGTGAACCTTTAATAGACAATGGTCCTCCATCAAAATATAGGTGTAAATCTGTATCTGTAGTACACGCTGTACTGCCTACACACAACTGCCAATTCTTCCCAAAGAGTAATCGACTTCATCCATATAATATGCGCTATAACAAAAATCGGCCAATTTTATGTCCTCGCGAGTCCTCGTCCAACGTCCTCGTTAATTACCTCCGACAGGGTCAAAGTGGTCCTCTTATATTCCAGCAATAACAAAAGAACGTACATTTTGCCAATTTAGTTTTTTTCATCACAATATATATAGCCTATAAGAACATAAAAGACATGAATAATCGGTGTGTGTAGTAAAACGTATTTGGGAGGAGTGAGATGAGAGGGTCGGAGGGGGTGGGGGGGTTCAAGGAGAGCGCACACATGTTTACAATGAACCCGACAGAGCCATTATACAGTGCGGACACGCGTTACAACATATCTGCGCTCCGCTCGCGCTGAATGTGAGGCATCCACACGACCACGCTCCCCGCATCTCCCATCGGGACAATTTTAGCCGCGCTATGCTGTTAAAATGAGACGGCCATTTGATATCACTGTGATGGCTGCAGCGACACTCGGGTTATTTTGGTTCTTTTTACAGACGGATAAATCACAGCAGGCCACTTCAGACTCTCGGCCTGGCGGACGGGTTTGCGCGGGTGGTGTTCAGATCAGTGCAGTTCAAGTTAATTTATAACATTCTGGCTTTTGGAAATTGTTGTTTTTAAAGTTGACAGTGTATAATCGTTAAAAGTGCATTATGTAATTTTTCTAGTGGGGGTTTGCCGTCTGCACTTCGCCACAGAGATGCTGCTTTTTGTCTGGAATATTCCGCAGTATGGCATTAAAGCAGACCTATTATGCAAAATCGACTTTTTAGAGCTGTTATCCATATTATAGTTGATTACCCTCACCGTTTACTCACCCGAAATTGTATTTTGAGGGATTTGTGTACGTTGAGCAATCTTTAATTGCTTATTTTCAAGACGCCGTTTTGCCGATTAACCCCTGTTTTAACCGCCACCGACATATGCCCACTGCTCCCTGCTTATTTTGTTGTCCAATTTTACTTTCTTAATAGGTGATACAGGTAGGATTCGACAGCGCCATGAAGTCATTTTGGTACAAATGAAAAATAAATTTAAAAATCTGCTACTTCCTAGAATGATCTGCAAATATCCATAGGAGGTGCCGACAGCTACACGTCAGCTCCCATTGGGCACCGCAGTTTTCTAACACGAAAGTCAGCGAACTTGTTTCTTTTATTAAGTCATTTTAGATGAATATTGTGATTTAAAATGTCCACATTATAACATAGTGATCCATGGGTGTCGTAGATTATAATTATATAGCAGGCTCAAACACAGTATGTCTTCTATAAAGCTTGGGTACCTAATTTACAGTGAAAGGAGGAAGTAGGTATTTAAGGCCCATACCTGACTAGTTCATAGCTCTCACAAACCCCCTGGCACATTGCTAGTATTCATATGCATGATTTTTTTGGCCACTAGCTTTAGAAGTGTTTTTTTCAGATAGAAGTGAAACGGGGTGGACCACCAAAGGACAGACAATCAGCCCTCACCCCCAAAACTTCATATAAGTCTACATAATATACATTCTTGGGGGGAGGATAATTATTACGAGAAAAAACAATTTAAACACTACAGCTTTAAACCTATACACTCTAGCATTTATTCAGTTACAGGTGTTTTTACAGCAAAAATATATTTAAAATCATACATTTCTTTTGTGAGCCTCAGATCTGACTTGAAACTCATGTCACCACCTACTTGTCTCCATGGAAATAGATACGTTTAAAGCTATACTGTGCAACCTACCAGGCAAAGCAATAACATCTTCATGGAGACAAACAAATGGCAGACCCTCCATGAGACATTAATGTAAGACGATGTACTGATGAAATACTGAGTTTACAGTGTAAAAAAACAGGTATAGCTAGAGTTAGAGATGCCAGATAGAGATGTCTGTGTAATCCCTCAGTCGTCCATAGCAAACAAAAAATGCATATCTGTCAACTGGACGACGGAATTGGATTTTTTGTGAGCTATACCACATATAGTTTTTTGGTATTGAGTTTGACCAACAACCTGTTTTCTGTCCAAAAGTCCATTATACCGATGGTCAATTGTTCTAAAAAATGTTCACACTATGACTCCACCAGACCTTAAAGTGGAATAATTGCTGTAACCTGGACTAAATCATGACTATTCTGTGGAAACCAACCAAGACCACCCCTAACTGTGAAGTGAGACCAAAAGATATAGGCTGAACCAAATATAATGAACATCTTGAGTAGCCCACCTGGAGAAGTAACCCCCTACACAAGTCTAATTCCATGCGTTTTGTTCTATTTACATGCTTTTTGCAGTTGTGCGAAAACCACTCAGTATTTCAGGATTGTTGACGTTTTATTATGGCAATAGTTGGATGTCCCATGATATTAACAGACATGATGAAATCAAAATGACAGCACTGTGTAATGATAATAGTTTATTTTGGACATATTTATACATAAATATTTAAGCAGCAAAAGGCTGTGTGAAAAAGACATGAATGAACAGATAATGGATCAAGAACACTCTTTTTGCTGTCACTGTCTTTCGCTCTAAATTTCCGAGCCAATGCATCAAGAACCACAGCCCCCCCTCCCTCTTTCTAACCCCTCACCTTTCTAATCTTTTACAAAAATACAGCCAACAGATTCTCCATTTACATTTAAAACAAAAATGCAACAATTTGCAATTAGCCTATAACCTGTGCACATTTGACATTGTGTTGTAGCGTTTGTTCAAATCCCTGTTTCTTGGCTCTCCTGGTCATTACATCCATATGGAAGTATGTGTAGTGTGTGCGGTCTGTTGTCAGATTCATTTAAAGGTGGAAGCCCCTCTGAGGGACGTGCTGGCTGCAGGACCACATGGTGAAAAGTCCAAATCAGAGTCTATGGTTACTGCACTGATGTTTGTGTAAAGCCTTGGACAGTTCTCCCCAAAGAGGACTGTGTGTTCTCTTTGGGCTTAGATGTCCAGATTACACTATTTATTATTTTACTGTAAACACAATGATATTTGACATGTTTGATACTGAACTGTGACAGTTTGTGGGTTTTCATTTAGTGGTTAGAGGACAAAAATGTGCAAAAATAAATAAATAATCATAATAATGTTGTAATTTGGAGTTGGTAAAATAATCTGCAGCAAAAAGGCTGATGTAGCCTACTGCTCTGGTGTAGTGAGGAGGATGTGAGGGGCTCTTTATACCTGAATACAAGATCTGGTTTTGTTGAAGGATTCAGTTAAAGGCCCTGTGCCCAGTTTTGTATTTGAGCAATTTGTGTTTTGCCCCAGTACAAATATATTATATAAGCAGCTCTTGAGGGCAAAATAAGTCAACTGCATTCTGTATGCATCTAATTAGAAAGTGTTTTATTGTCTGATAATCAGGAAGTGTGCATTAGTATGCTATTTTCATTAGCTTTACCGTCACGGTAAACTCTGAAAAACACTTACAAACTCTTGACACTGAATAATTAGGATGTTCTGAATTCATAAGGTAAATCAGGAATAACTTGAGACCACTGCAAACTGTTTAACATGAACATTTTCTCTTTTTCATGGTTTTCAGACAGAAAAAAATCAGGTACAACACCTTTAAAGTGACATGGGCTTCTCTTACATTGTTCGTTAACTGATTATTTATTCATATATTGGTAACTAATGTGTAATTTATTATCACGTAATAGTAATTTTTATGTCTTATGTCTTTAGTAGGCAAAAACATTATTTGATGCAGAATAACAAAAATGTGTTGAAATGTTTCCGTGACGATACGACAAAATGTGTTTTATTTTACACAAAATTTACAGTGACAAATATTGCCTGGGTATTATATTATTTTCATTTTTACATCTTTTCTTGTTTACCCACTACAATGTGTAGGCTATAATAAGGTATAATGATGTGTCATTCAACACGCTATGTGCTTACAATTTTCTGAACAAGCAACTGACGTCTTACAACAAACATTTACACATCCCATATTTAAACTCTCAATAAAGCAGCATGGATCAGAAACTAGGGCTAGTCTCCAGTTTAGCGTCCTTTAAATGTCTGTGATGAGGCTTCTCAGTGGAGTCCATTAGATAGGCTTCAACGACTGTCCAAAGCCCATAGTTCTGAAAGAGGAACTACATTTCCCAGAGTGCATGAGTCTGTCCCAGGTTCCTTCAGTAGGGCCTCTTGTGCGGTTTACACGTGTGAATGTCCACCTCGTCCTCACAGTCCTTACACTCCACAGCGCAGCACCATTTGAATTTGCACTCGCACTTCGTCACACGTTTGACGGGCATGGTGTCGTAGCCCCGCCCACAGCACATGACCTCGCAGCCGTCCGTCCCCCGCGAAGACTTGTTACACACTCTGCCAGCGGTGCCCAGGGAGCCTAAGGACAGGAGCGATAAGAAGACATGGACTTTTAGGCTATGCGAAATCAGCGTCATGAAGGGATCAAGTCTATTTTAGTTTTAGAATCATTTTGGGTCAAGCCTTATTGTTTAGACATTGGGACAGGTTAAGTTAGGGCATCTGGTGCAAGAAAATGTTTACTGCTATACAAAGTAATTTAGGTGAGCTCATATTGGAAGCATCTTCAGTGGAGAAAAGCACATATTGTTGGGTTTAAGATTACATGTCAGAGGTGGGGGCTAGTTAAAAGCGCTATTTTGATTTTGTGGATTGTAGTAATTTACGCTATTAATCACTAATACACTAATATAAATGGCCTGGATTCAGAATTTTCCTTTTGGATGTTGTTTATGGAAGAAAAATGGTGATCCTGCTTCCCATCCAAGAGTGTGACTTCATCTCATTTTTTTAACCTGAAAGCAACCAATTTTGTTGCTATTCATAGAAACAATCGTGGTAGGCTATAATCACTCTAAGAAGTTAACTCCATAGACTGTATATATAAATAGACATAGCTAACCTGCTATGATACTCGCTGAGCTTCATTTGACTGGAGCCTTTCACTTAGTCCACTTGTTTATACAGTCTGTGGTTAACTCTTATAGCCTAATGAAGAACCCCCACTCGCATCAAAACGTATGCCTACTTTAGAAATGCATGTTTATAGTATTATTGTGGCCATTTATTTCAGACAGCACAGTTCTTTTTTGTTACTTCATTCACATTATTATACAAGATTTTTTTTTCCCCCGTAAGAGAAGGTCTTAAAGGTACCTGATTTTTTCATAAAATAAGATTAAACACAATTTGTCTTGTAGCCAGTTCTGCTATTTTGTAAAAAAAAAAAAAAAAGCACATCTTGGGGTCGAAATGAGATCACTGCGTGCTGTCTGCATCGATTCTAAAGCGTTTCTATAGTCTGTGAAGCAGGAAGTAATGCCGGTGTGCTGTTAGCATGCTAGCTGTTCCCAGTACCAAAACTCTGCTCAGTCCTCTGAAAGTTGTGAAACATTCTTATAAACGATTACGACGTGTTAGATAAGTAAAGAATACGTTTTGACCACCGCAAACTGTTTAAAATGAACTAGTTACGTTTTTCATTTTTTAAGACCGTAAAAATCTGGTACAGCGTTTTTAATTTTGCTTTTTTAAAACTTAGTATCCATCTCTGTCTCCTATCATCTTCCATTAATTACACTTTGGCTCTTCTCCACAGAAGACATAACGTTGCCAGATAACCACTCACGAGCTCCCCCACTAATGTTGACACTGCAAACAGATCTTACTTCTAATATCACTTTTCCCACAGCCTGCCGTATCAAAGACAATGGTGCCCAGATCAGGTGCTACTTGTAACAACATCTCATCAACTATTTCTGTTTTAAATAGAAACGAATAATGAGCAAACTTTGTCCCTTTGGCACTTCGAGAGAGCTTATACTGACCAAAGACTGGATTTGAAAAATAATCCTGCACGTATCCTCAGGCAGTGAATTCCTTTACAATGGAGATTAGCGACAAGGAGGGTCATAAGCTCCACTTTAGCATCACTTTTTCAAAGGAGCAGACAGCAGGCTTTCAATGAAGTGATCGCCCCACCATTACGCCTTTCTTGTCGGGTAGCGGCCAAGCTAATAGTTCTAGGAGATTGGGTAATCTTTTAAATTAGCAGCATCGCATACTGGCCGACTAGGTTACAAAGTGAAAGTGTTTGATGCTACGCTGAAGAGGCATGGTTGGAGGAGGGAGATAGGGCTTAACAAGGCAAAGCAAACGGTTGAATTAAAGGGGATGTGAAAAGGTTAAATCATTGAACTCTAAGCTGTGGAGGAATGCAGGTCTTCAGGGAGAGTTGGGTTCTCAGAGATTGTGATGTAAAATGTGTTTAGGTCCTTTGTCTGTGAGGAGATGGTGCTGTTACTGTAATGGGGGAGCTCCAGGTCGTAGTATTGTGAGATACAATTTTAAATGGGGTTTGGTTGTTTTGTTTTGTAGATGTAGTTCACTTGGTGCAATTTTAAATGTACAAGAGCATTGCAATTGGTCAAAGAATGGATAAATGAATATATACAATAAGTATCACATGAAGCATCAGAATATTTGCAAATGTTTACACAATTATTCTCAATGGAGACACATTTACAGAATTTATCCTGGCTGTGGGCACTACCCTTTGCAGACTTTGCAATTTGCAAATTGTGATTATGAATTGAGTGCAGTTGATTTTGTAGGTGTAATATGAACAAATATCCTGGACTATTCCAATGACTCACCCATAGATTCAAATCTATGGGGAGTCTATTAGAGAGTCTATGGGGAGTTTATTAGGGAGTCTCCTAGAATAGAATAGAAATGTATTTCTCTCTTTCAAGATAAAACAGAAACTTGTCTCCAGACAGTCACACACATTAAAACTAACAGTAACTAATGGGGCCTGATCTCCTGGTTGAGAATCAGTGCATTAGTGTGACTGGTTGCCCTCACCTGCCGCCCGGTCCATGAGGCAGTAGTCGGGGGAGTTCTCCACATAGACCAGCTCATTCTTGGTGTTCCCCCTGTAGTCTTGGTCTGCCACTCTGAAGCCTGTCCCGTCCTGGTTCATGATGACCTCCACAGCAGAGTTGTACTTCTTAAACAGGTAGTCCCCCGTCTGCCTGAAGTCGGCCATGGCCATCCAGCAGGTCCGGAGAGAGCAGGAGCCACTCACCCCATGACACTTGCACTCTGGCTTCATGAAGCGCTTCACTGCCTGCAGCAAGGGCAAAGGTCAAAGGGCACAGGGCTTAAAGGTAGGTAAAGTCTTACAGGTGATACGTAGGAGATTCCACAGCAAAACTCAATATAAAATGGCTTCATTCACAAAATAAATTTGATTAATGGTCCCTAGTTTAGATGGGGCTGAATTTGTTCACTCATTTCAAACTGTTATTTTTTAAATGCACACAAATTAATTACTACTAGCTTAATAGCTACACCTAATTAACTATTACTATAACTCTATGAGTGCTATATGACAGTGAGGCATTAGTCCTAGCACTTCTCTTCTCAATTATAAACTATGTATGTGGCCTCAACTGAACTGGAGCAGGCTGCCAGTCTGTGCAAACAATCTCTTTGACCACCACTAATCACTCTCACACACCACATTCACATATACACAAGGTGGGTGAAGTGTTTTGCCCAAGGACACAGCAGTATGCAGTGGTCTGAGTTGTCATAACAACAAATTTTCCATTTCAAACGTTCACACTTGCACAATTACCACATGAAAATTGGGACAAAACTGTGAGTAAACACAGAACTAAACCAACACTAGGCCAGGACTAAAGCACGACTATAACAGACAAACAATTAGGATTCAAACTAGGTCCAAGCCGCCAGGAGCAAACCAGGGCAAATGTTAATGCAGCAGATACATTGTCACAGCAGACAGTCAAATTCACTTGCCAGCGATATCTTCTTCTTGGCCCCTCCCCTTTCTCACAACAACTAGCATATACAAAAATTAAAAAGTTCTCCTATGCTTCCCTGCTTCTCTATTCTTGTCCTAAAGACAACCTCAACATCTTCATCCCTGCCTTATATTTTGCTCAGTACCACTCAAAGCCACACATCTCATCTCTTGCTTAACTACAGTGAACCAGCTGCTCACCATGCGTCCGCAGCGGTTGTTGTGCAGGTTCATGAGCGCACGTGCGTCCCTCACACTCCTCTCCTGTGCGTCGATGAAGGCCTTGGCGAAGCGTATGCCATACTGGATGTTGTCGCTGCAGCCTCCCCAGTCGAAGGTGCCCCTGTGGTCTGTGCCCTGGCCCCTCCTCTCGTCACAGCCACATATCTTCAGCTCGCCCTGACCACACGCTCTGGTGATGGCATACACCACCCCGGCCGACGAGATGGCATACACGAACGCCGCCTCTCTGCTGCCTGGAGACACACAAAATACAGGTACGTTTTGTCTTTTTGGGGCTGATAATTTCCAAAGAAATTAAATCTTCTCCAACTACAAAGAATTATAGAATGATGTAGAATTATATTTTGTATATTGCAACCAGGGTAATACTATAAATGACCAGTAATTAAAAGGCGACATGCCTTGGTGGATGAAGGTTGAGTTATATATTTCAAAACATTTTTCAATAAAGTTTATAAAAAAAAAAAACAATTGAAGACTTGAAGATTTTTATCAGATGAATACTGATCTATTCACTGTACTGTATGACAACACACAAATGAAAAATGGGGTATTTATTTTTATGCATTAGAGACCTTCACGTAGACTAGTATGGGCTAATTTCCATCCGTTGGCTCCCATTTGCACCAGTATACTTCAACACTGTAGGCAAGGTAGCCGTCTTGCCCAAAGACACAACAGCACTATGGACTGGTCCAAGTGGGCTTTGAACCACCAACTTTCAGAAGGGTCGCGCTGTAACCAATGAGCCACGGCTGCTCTGTACCAAATTTTTTCCCATGTATTTGAGCAAAATTTGTCTTGCCCAAGTACAGATATATTGTATGAGCAGCTCTTGAGGTGTGCACGTTAGCATGCTGTTGTTAGCTTTATACCGTGACAACAAAACTCTGCGCTGGTCTTGGAAATTGCTGAAAAGTGCTTGTAAACTCAATGCGCTGAATAATTAGCATGCTCAGAATGCATAAGGTAAGTGAGAAATAACTCTGGACCACTGCAAAACGTTTAAAATGAAGTAGTTCTGTTTTTTTCACGTTTCTAAAAAAATTAAATCAGATATAGGAAAAGCAACCCACCCAGTTTGTTCCCAGGCCTAAATAGTATGATTTTTTTGGTTGTGAGACAGGTGAAATCATAAAATTGCAAAAATATATCTGTGACAACAGTGATTTTGGAATCCAGGTATCAGTTTCAGTTCCACATGTGCACAGATGATGTCCGTCCCTGTCACTGGCCTGTGTGTTTTCATTTGAGAAGAGCAGAGGAGAGGAGATTTCGGGGGGCTATTTGGCCTGGTTTTTCCCACCCACCTCCCCGCTCTCATTCCTGC